>JAMBLF010000938.1:0-164607 GCA_030578115.1 Leucoptera coffeella | reverse complement strand
AACTTCAACACGGCCATGACGGTGCTGAGCAACGCGGGGGAGGCGGGCAAAGGGGACCAGAAGGGACGCAAGGGCGGCTTCAAGAGCAACGCCGCGCAGACCAACATCTTCAACATCGTCAAGATGATCATGGAGCGGAACTTCGCGCCCGTCATCATCTTCAGCTTCAGCAAGAAGGACTGCGAGGCCTACGCCATGCAGATGGCTAAGTTGGACTTTAATACCAGTGAGTTAAGCGTGTGTAGTTATGGCACTTCTTTATTAGTAACTATGTTTTTAATCGCCGATGAAAGCAAAGTAAATGACTGACTCTCTCTCTAAATTGGTGCATGACACGGTGGCATGATACGTACGCTTCACGACTTGTGTATACCTATTCTTCACGACGCTTCGCGACTTGTGTATATTTTTATTGTAGTGGGGTAGTCAGAGGCTTGATTGTCTATCTCCGTAATTTTGAAGACATGTTAGGAATGGGGCCCTCGAAGCTCGTGTTTCACTAGATAGACAGCACCCAACGTGATAGGTAGTGAACCGTAGCGCCGTATATAGGCACTGGCTACCTATTTCGAAGGATAGGCAGCTTTCCTCACGATGTTTTCTTAATAAGTATTATATAATGTAATAATAGTAAACATATTAATGTTTTTGCATACTGATTATCAGGTAAAAAATGGGTTTCGAGTGGGCAATCATGTCAATGCTCATTTGATGGTTGGCACGTAACCTCTGACTACCCCGAAAGGGCTTTACTTTTGTGAATGCCTATTAACACAACTGGGTATAAATTATTTCAAGACAGGTCTGAATTTAGAATAAAAGAAAATTATTATTAATTACATCGATCTTTTATAACAGTAACAAATAACAACCTATGCAATTCACTTCTCACAGTCGAAGAGAAGAAACTAGTTGACGAAGTGTTCAACAACGCAATGGACGTGCTATCGGAGGAAGATAGAAAGCTGCCCCAGGTGGAAAACGTGATTCCTCTGCTGAGGCGAGGTATTGGCATACACCACGGAGGCCTATTGCCTATTTTGAAGGAGACTATTGAGATCCTGTTCGGCCTTGGACTTATAAAGGTATTGGGTTTAGAGATAAGTATGTGTCATGGTATGTTTAGTTCTAGTTTCTTTTTGTATGTATGTATTTAAATTGTTTATTAAATGAACTTTGTTAATAATTAGAACTTGTTATAACGTATAAGTATATGAAATATGTATATACTGTTTTGACAATTTGAACATGTCTTTTTAATTCGTCACAGATGGTGTAAGGTGCTAAAAAATCAAATGAACTTTATTTTTAAATTTAAAACTTATACAAAATCATACGCTACAGGATGGTTATAATTGTAGGCTCTAAACCTGGCTGTTATATTGTCCTGGTTTAATATTTTAATTCATCTTATGTTATTGTCAGGCTTTGTTCGCGACAGAAACGTTCGCTATGGGTCTGAACATGCCCGCCAGGACTGTAGTCTTCACCAGCTGTCAGAAGTTCGATGGAAAAGATTTCAGATTTGTAAGTAGCGTTTCAGCATTTTGATTATGTTTTTAATATACAAAAAAATCTTTGATATTTGATTAAACTATGCTGTAAAATTTATTTAAAATCTAATTTACAAAAAGTATTAATGCGGCAAATAGTTTTTATTGATAAAAATGATGAAAGTTATTTTATATGTGTCAATAGAGACTTCTATTAGTCTCCTTTTTTTAGAATTAAAAGTAAAGTGGAATAGTTTTACGAATTAAAACAGTTTCACATATTTATTAATTACGTTAACGACATTATTTTTAATTATTTACTTACTCTTGCCATTAAATACATACATATTTCACGAACGTTGAGGTCCTCAACTGGATAGGTAGATACTATTGATCGCCACCTGAAACAATCCTAGCAAATCTCTCTTGCTTCACTTACACCAGTTACACCCATTAACATACACACATACATGCTCTTCTGTTCTTTAAAGTCCTCATTCTATATCTCTTCGTACCCAGATAACGTCAGGGGAGTACATCCAGATGTCGGGGCGCGCGGGGCGGCGGGGGCTGGACGACAAGGGCATCGTGATCCTCATGATCGACCAGAAGGTGAAGCCCTCCGACGTCAAGGCCATGGTGCAGGGCAAGGCCGACCCCATCAACTCCGCCTTCCACCTCACCTACAACATGGTGAGTGGCTGTGTGAATACAGCTTTAGATGTGTCATCTTTGGACGTTAGTTTACCCTCGGGCCTTGGTCCTCAGTCCTCCAACAGTTAAATATATCAGTAATAGTGTGAAATTGGTTGTGGATTAGCAACTGTGACTAATTTCGCCGATTTCAAAGGTGAAATTTGTCACTTTTGATCATCCACTACAAACTTCACATTATTGCTGATCTGACATTGAACTGTGTTTATGCTAAAACGCATTAGTGAACTAAGACCCCTGGATACAAATTCATTCTGGGATAAAAAAAAACTCACTTTACATTTACATTCCGAAAGGAGAAAATCCAAACCATATGATGGTTGTACAGTCCCATGTCTCAGTTGATCGCTGGCAGCATTGAGGCCCTAGACTATCAGTACTGATATTATGATAGACCCCGACACGCTATTTGTTTATCAAATAATAAATACAATACATTGGTGTATATTACAGGTGTTTGTTTTACGAACTTAAGTGAGAAATATACTGTACAATATACAACTTAAGTGAAAAATATATCAGATATGTTAGAATCTGCAATTAAGATATTGATGATTTTTAATAATTTATTCTAAGCACCATTTCGAATCAATAAAAGCGAATTGGTTAATATTCCAATTAAAGCTTATAGTCTTCGTGTTTGATACTTTCTTGACACTAGAAATTATAATATGTAATTCGTACAGGTCCTAAACTTACTGCGGGTGGAGGAAATAAACCCGGAATACATGCTGGAAAGGAGTTTCTTCCAGTTCCAGAATCAAGCCGCCATTCCTGATCTCATTGACAGTAAGTTGCTTATTTATTTATAGTATAATAGGTTAATGCGAGAAAGTAACGTAGGATTAATGGTACAGGTCACTACAGTGAAATAATTAAAGTGGCGGTAGTTATACTTACAAAAACAATAACTTTTTGTCTTATTACTCGTGTCGTATTTTCATATCATTGAAAATGAAATGAAAATGTTTTTATTCAACATAAGGATATTAAAATCACTTATTGAACGTCAAATAAAAAATAAAAACATTTTTCATAAAAAAATATGTCATTAACATAAAACTTATTCTTAAAATAAATCAATTTAGATTAATAAAACGAACACTAATATTATATAAAAATTAGTGTAGGATATATAACATGGGTACAGGATACTATATTCAACCTATGGCACAATTTGTTTGTGAATTTAGCATTTAATTATTAGCCTATCGCAATTCACAGTATTTCGAAGGCCTCATTTAGTCATTAGTACATTACTTACTTATAACTCTTCATATAACTTCTTAATTGATTGCTTTATTGATTAAATTATTATATTGAGCTTTGATTGCCTCTGCTGATGCTCTAAATAATTATTGTTGTCTAGGTTTAGTGTTCAATGTTTTTTTTGTTATTATGTAGTGTAAATATTTATTAGTAAATTGTTTATTGTATGTATATTGTATTGTCAATGATACCGTATTGGGAATCCTGTAATGGTGTTATTGTGAAAAATGTAAATAAATAAAAAAATAATTTCTCTTCCACAGAGCTAAAACTTAAAGAAAAGGAGTACAACAGCATATCGATTGACAACGAGCACTCCATAGCCACGTACTGCGCCATCAGAGATCAGCTGGACCTGTTAGGAGCCCAGTTCAGGTCTTTTATCACTAAGCCACAGTATTTGAAGCCTTTTCTACAACCTGGCAGGTTGGTTAAGGTAAGGGTTTATAAAACTAGCTTATTTACTCGTATTAATAGTATTGATTTTGGGATGGTTGTTAGATGATTGAGCTGTTTATGCAGATGTCGCAGTATGATTTGATATTTCGGGTTTTGCAAAAAAACCTAGGACATTGTGTAATTTTATCAGTCTTTTCGCAAAATGCCTAAGTTTTTTTGTAAAAACCCGAAATATCTAATCATCCGGTGACACATGTAAATATAATCGGTTTTAAGGTGGTTATAAGATGAATACATGTATTCAATGAGCATTGCGATGGTTATTAATTATTCGAAGCTCACTTTCTAATAGAGAGTATCAAATGTAAACATTAAAATAAATTTAGATTACAATGTATTGATTTGTTACAATAAATTAACCTAGTAGACAAAATATTTTTATGTACTGTTATAGATGAAAATAATACATAAGTTTTGCTCGCGTAAGCCTCCTCATACCGCGTCGTTTTAAGTGCTGACTTTGCAGCCAACGTTTCATTATTACTATCGTGCGTTCATATCGGAGTTCTCTTCCAACCAGCAAATGGTTAAGACGGTTAGCTAACAATAATACTTTGTAAACGGCTTAGGAAAATAAAAAATAGTTTTTTTTTAAAAAGACATTTTATTTCGTCCGCACAACAGTACCCAATATCAACTAAAATCCCCTTTATATAAATAGTAGTCGGTAAATACATAAGTATAACTGTTAAACCAAATATTACCTTTCGACAGGTGAAAACAGAGAAATACGAGTTCGACTGGGGTATCATAGTGAATTTCCGGCAGCAGATGGGCAGGAAGGGGAAGAACCAAGAAGAGGCGAATCCCCTCACCGAAGATATGACCTTCGTGGTAGATATTCTGCTGCACGTGAAGAAGAAGACTATAGAAGACGGCGATGAGAATATACCGTGTCCGCCTGATGAGGTAAGTGGCTGATTTGGTTTATAATAGTCAACGTTTTACTCCAATGTCACGTATATTCATATCAATATATGCAAGATAAAAAATAAAATCAGCATTCGTGCGACGTTCTTGACCCATCACAGCTAGATAGTGATTTAATATTATAGCATATATACACACATACATACGCTTTACGACTTGTGTCTTTTTATTATGGTGGGGTAGTCAGAGGCTTGAAAGCCCATCTCCGAAATTTCGAAGGCATGTTAGGTATGGGTCCTTCGAAGCCCGCGTATCACTAGATAGACAGCACCCCAACGTGATAGGTAGTGAGCCCGTATCGCCGTGTATAGGTACTGACTATTACCTATCCTGAAGGATAGGCAGGTTTCCTCACGATGTTTTCTCTCACTATTATATAGTAATATTATAGTAATTATGATTTTTTTGTTTTTGTACATGTTGTCAAGCTCCTGGTCAAGGTATACTGAGTATATAATTTTTTTTATCGTTGTCATCGGGTCTCAGTACCTTACCTTATTTTATACGCTATACAGCGAAACACGTACTGAACTAAATATTCCAATTCTATTTTTTCCAGGCAGGTGACGTTGAAGTAGTCCCAGTATTGCACACATTGATCTACCAAATCAGTTCCCTTCGAGTTTACTATCCCAAAGACCTTCGACCCTCAGACAACAGGAAATCAGTACTGAAAACTATAGGCCAAGTGAAGAGACGGTTTGCGGACGGCCCGCCTCTGTTGAACCCCATTAAGGATATGAAGATTGAGGATCCCGTGTTCAAACAGTGCGTCGATAGGATTAAGGAGTTAGAAGAACGGTGAGTATAAATAGTAATAAATATATGAAAAAAACATAAAATACTTATAACAAATGAATATTATACATCAATAACTTTGTATCTTAAGAGTCTGGTACTTTTACATACATACATATCACGCCTCATTCCCTGTAGAGGGGTAGGCAGAGATCACGGATCCCCATTTGTCCCGATCCTGACAGACCACATTCGCTTCATTTACACTCATACATCTTCTAATACACACTCGGCGGTTATAGGGACTCCTAACGTCACCTTTTTTCAATATAGCTTATGTTTTATAGTTAGGCTTGAAGTTAAGGGAATGTAGAGTGATGTGTTCCTATAGAATATCGTAGAAATAGTTTTGTAAGTAAGTTAAGTAAGGCCTGCTATCATGGATTCTAATGTACATATATGCTAGGAAAGATTTAAATGGGCAAGTTTGGTCTCTGAAAGGCAAAAATGTATCTCTTTATTAATTCTTAAATCGTGTATTCTCTACAGTAACTTTTTATGGTCATTGCTTTCTTATTAATGTATTGCCGAAGACCAATATATGTTATATTCCAGCTGCATTACGTATGCATTGCTAATACCTATTTATCAGAAATATATAAATGGTTACAATCAACTATCGGTAAAACAAACCTATAATAGTTTAGAAGATATTATCTACACATTTTAATCATTTATTTCCATGTTTATCTTGACCCTTTCCAACAGCCTATATGGCCACCACCTCCACACAGACAAAGCGCGCGGCGCGATGCAAGCGGCCTACGAACACAAGAAGAAGGTAGAAGAGGAACTGAAACTGGCCAAAGAGGAGCTGAGGAAAGCCAAGAGCATCCTGCAGATGGACGAGCTCAAGAAACGGAAGAGGGTTCTCAGGAGGATGGGCTACTGCACCTCTGCGGATGTCATCGAGTTGAAAGGCAGGATCGCGTGCGAGTTGAGCAGGTGAGTTGGTTTGGTTGGTTAAAAGAGGGAATAGTTATTAGGCGTTTAGTGAAAGAATTTTTTTGGTGATTTAGATATTTATTGTCGTTGATTAAAATGAAATGTTTTATTTTATTCAACATGAGGATCATAAAACCACTTATTGAACGTAAAAAACATTTTTAAATATGTCATTAAAATCAAATTAGATTAATAAAACTAATGGCACTTCGTAAAGAAAAATCTCTGCAGAGAAGAAGTGCCAAGAAACTCTGCAGACAATGTCTACATTAAATTTAATAATAATTCATTAGAACTTGATCAAAGATTTATATCCAACAAATAAATCACATAACAAACTTAAGGAGAGACCCAATAAGAATTGGAACGTGAAACCATGACAACGCCAAAATGAAACGTCTAATAACACCATTTCGATTGTATTTTATTTTGTAGTAACCCTTTTCCATCAACGTCGCTTTAGTGCCAACTTTAAAATTGTCTAGAGGTAAGGACTTACTCTAGAAATGATGTATCTGATTGCATAATTGTGTCTTGTAAACTATTAAACATACTTATTTTAATGGTCCCATATCCATATCCATCCCATATCCATCGAATACGAATTTTTGTTCATATATCTACATTAATATCAATGAGCAGCTAACCTCTTCATGTTTTACGCTACTTTCATGCAACTTACTTGTATTTCTGCTCACTTAGCTGTTTAAATAGTTTACACAATATACGACATTGCTCGTATACTGCACAGCTGAAAAGCAAAAAGACTTCAATCTAACATATTTATTTTAGTATACGATCTAACATAACATATCTATTCCAGTGCGGACGAACTATTATTAACGGAGCTAGTGTTCAACGGCGTGTTCAAGAGCCTGACGCCGGAGCAGTGCGCGGCGCTAGTCAGCTGTTTAGTGTGCGACGAGAACGCGGCACAAGGCTCCAACGCGGGGGAGGAGCTTAGAGGGGTCTTGAGGCAGTTACAGGTATAGTTATTTTGTACACTTGGTGTAAACCGAACTCTACCAGTTTTAATGGAAGTGCAGAGCAAACCAAACACTTGGGATCAGTAAAACATTTATTAAACTAGAATTACATTCCTGCTATGAAAAATATGTGCTACCATTTTTTCTTGTTAAATCTAGTTGACACCTTTCACTGCCATAAACCAAACATATGAACATTCTAAATGTCATAGATAGAACCACTCTGGTGTTCTAACATGTACATTCACGTCTTTAATCCCTTTCGGGGTGGACGCAACCTAGGAGATAACGATCCTACAGATAATATCTCCTAGGACACTTTTTAGCAAGAGTATTAGGATTGTTATGTCATATGGACCATTAGTAACATGTTGTATAACCTATTGCCCAATAAATTTAATTGAACCCTAGTCCCTCCCTTCTGTGACATGCCAACAAGATCGGCAGCTAGTTAGGATTCTTTGTGCGTCCCAGCTCGGCAGCTAGTTAGGATTCTTTGTGCGTCCCAGCTCGGCTGTCCCAAAACAAAACCTAATAAGAACCATTTCGAAAAGTTTACAAAAGAAGAAAAACAAACTCAATTATGTACAGTATAACCTTTAGTTCTGAGTGCGTTAGATCAGCTCGTCCTATTGCATTAGACGCAGTTTTATAATAAACTAGTGACCCGCTCCGGCTTTGCACGGGTATAAAATATATAGCCTACTCCACTATTTAATGGATGTTATTATACATATAAACCTTCCTCTTGCATCACTCTATCTATTAAAAAAACAGCATCAAAATCCGTTGCCTAGTTTCAAAAATTTACGCATACAAAGGGACATAGGGACAAAGAAAGCGACTTTATTTTATACTATGTAATAAATTAAGAAAGATCGTAAAAAACGGATTTGAAAACAAAATAGCTCTTATTAGCTTTTAGTTTCACACAGCCGAGCTAGCACAGGACAGTTCTACATACATACGTACATACAAATCACGCCTGATTCCCTGTAGAGGGGTAGGCAGAGATCACGGATCCCCATTTGTCCCGATCCTGACAGACCACTTTCGCTTCATTGACACTCATACATCTTCTCATACACTCTCGGCGGTTATAGGTACACCTAACGTCACCTTTTTTCAATATAGCGTCTATCTGACTGTTATATGTCTTATATGACAGTTTTATTAAGTCTACATGATATGTAATTTTAAGAGATTCGCGATTTATACTCATGATTAATAACTAGCGGGACTTATCGCGTATGCTTATCGCTTATAAATGTAACTTTATTATATAAAAACATACGCGATAAGTCCCGCTATAGTACATTCGCATTAAGAAAATAGTGATGTCATCATGTCCCGACGATTTGACCAATGAGACGTGACAACTGTCGTCTGCAATTGGTCGATGTGAATTGTTTTCTCATTTACTAACGTCTCATTGGTCAGTTTAACGTCTATATATCATGACGTCACTATTTACTTAACGCGAATAGACTATAGCTTTTAGTTTCACACAGCCGAGCTAGCACAGGACAGTTATACTAAGTCTACATGATACGTGATTGTGCAGGAGTTCGCGCGGCGCATAGCGAAGGTGTCGATCGACGTGCAGCTGGACCTGGACGAGGAGGAGTACGTGGCCAAGTTCAAGTTCA
Source organism: Leucoptera coffeella (assembly GCA_030578115.1). Classification (NCBI taxonomy): domain Eukaryota; kingdom Metazoa; phylum Arthropoda; class Insecta; order Lepidoptera; family Lyonetiidae; genus Leucoptera; species Leucoptera coffeella. The sequence continues at coordinate 155,364 of JAMBLF010000938.1, read as the reverse complement.
CGCTCATGGACGTGGTGCTGGCCTGGGCCAAGGGCGCCACCTTCCTGCAGATCTGCAAGATGACTGACGTCTTTGAAGGTCATTCATTTATTACACAAGTCTTAAATGGACTTAACAAGGGCCTAGTTCAATTGGTGTAATATTGTCTAAATATTATTATATTATTACTTGTGTTTTCGTAATAATATTTACTATATACGTAGTAAAATGGCATAAATTTCTATCCTTTGATCCCTTACGGAAACTACCATCCTTCGGAGCCAAAATTTCTTAGTTACTTTTAGAGTTCATATAGGGATCAAAGTGATGAGTTGCTAGCCCAAAGCCCAATAGATTCCATTGACTCGTTGTTCTATAGTTGCAAAGGAAGAACGACAGCTATGATAGTAGATTTTTCGTTGTTTTACTTTTAAGCTGTATTAGTTCGCTATACGATATGGTATGATTACATGCTGATATGAACTACGACCTTTCATGTTTGGTGCATGAGTTATTAGTATTGTTGGTGAAATATTTGTAACTAGTTTGTAACCAACCTTCATTTTGTGCTTATAATTAGATGATATTTATTGATGCTAGATTCAAGTCAAGGTTAATTAATTATCCCACGATGGTGTTATTTCCAGGTTCCATAATAAGATGTATGCGTCGTCTAGAAGAGGTCTTAAGACAGTTGTGTCAAGCGGCGAAAAACATTGGCAACACTGAACTAGAAGTGAAGTTTAGTGAAGCGATCAAACTGCTCAAACGTGACATAGTGTTCGCAGCTAGTTTGTACATGTAAAAGTAGATTGTACTTTTTTAATGAATAAATGTGTTGACGATTTTACGTACTTGTTAAGAATAGATCGAGTTTATACTGTAGTTTTGATTTTTATTTGGATAACATGTTTTGTTTACTGCTGTAAATGCATTGAATGTATCGGTTGGCATGTCGTAAGAGGTGACTAAGAAGAATTGTGGACGTGTGTCATTAGTGTGATTACACGTACAAATCGACTGGTACTTATTTCTGACTATTGCTGTAGTGTAGGTTAATGAAAGAGAGCCTTTGAATTCAGAGTCTTCAATTAAGTGAAACTGTAATCCTTGAAACTAAATTCATTTCTCTATTCAACTTTATGAATAGGTCAGAAAGTATGAGGTGACAAAATAAAACACATTTACACAATGTTATAAGAGAACTTTATTGTTTTTTATCAATTATATATCTATAGCATAAAATTGCAAGAAACAAAACCGAAAATCTCTATAAATACTATAGTTAGAACAATATCCACAGTTGGCTGTGTCGAACATTAACTAGATTAACGAATTTGCAACAGAGCGGCCCAATTTCGAATTATGTACCTAAATGTATTGATTCCAAACTTTACACCCTAACAAGTAAATCATTAAAACATACGACCGTGTGAGACAACTTAAAGAATCCACCAGTTCTATTTAATTCTGTAAAAGTCTGCACAATCTTACTCATAAAGTGAAAACACGTCTTAAACTATAGACTTGGTGCTTCATTGATATGTCATAAAGAAACGTGTAAACTAAAAACTACTGAACTATAGGCTATTCGCGTTAAGTAAATAGTGACGTCATGATAATCAGAGGTTTAACTGGCCAATGAGACGTGAGTAAATGAGAAAATAAGTCACATTGACCAATCGCAGACATTCGTTGTCACGTCTCATTGGTCAATCGTTTGGGTAATGATGACGTCACTATTTTCTTAACGCGAATACACTATAATCCGATCCTACAGTATACGAACCGAACCTCAGTGTAAGTAACTCACACGATAGCCAACTATGTACCGAATACGCTATATTATTGTAATTTTAATACTTAACACTCCGCTGCCGACTGCTATGGAAGACTTATGCCTCGGGGCATTTCACACGGTGCCAGTCGTTAGCCTTCTCACCTCTAAGCCCGAACCTAGAACCTTATTTATTAATATACAAAATTTACAATTCAATGAAACTTCAATACTGTTTATAATCATTTCATTCACTCTTTTCGATGAAGGAAGATCTTGAATTGATTGACAAGAGAAATTAATTTATTTGGGGTAATACGTTTTTTAATTGCACCTAAATGATATTTTTTAATAATAAATATTAATTTTTAATTGTAATGGCACTCCTACACAAGTATTGTCAGTAGGTACTTACAATAATAAATTCCAATCCGATATAATTAATACATGCTATTCGAATATAATATAATTGATGGTTAGAAAGCGTATTAACACTTAAGGGGTAAGTACTCATGAAAAACGTCGTTATTCTAATAATAATATATTCTATTAATGGATATGAGACCTATGCGGGACTGCTATGTATATGTGTAATTTATTTATGAAAGGGTCGGTGTGTCGATTTATTTAGAACTTGGGGTAATTCGTACAAACATTTTCAAATTTACTCAATTTATCGCACTTTTATATTTTTTTTGTGAAAAAATGCAATAACTGTACTATTTTTAAATGTTTCCAAAAGCTGTTGGGCTAGTAACCTATTGTAACATACAGTCTATAAGCGACTTTATGCTACAGTAGGTTCTTCGTAACTTTATGTTTATACTTTGGGGATAAATGACTTTAATATGTACGTATATATTCTCAAATGTAATACAGCTTTTAAGGATTAAGATTCCATAAAAGGAATATGTGTTACTAGATATTGAACGATATTCTGTTTGGAAGGATTCAAGGAGTTGTGCGTATATTTTACACTTTAAATTCATTTCGTATTCAAAGAAAGGTCGATATGGAGGCGAATGATATGGAATGGAGTATTGTCTAAACATTACAAGCTACATCTCAAAGTCGCGTTTAAAGTAATTTATTGTAAATGCAACACGATATTACAAACACTACGCGTCTCGAAGACAATGGGAATAGAGATTTATCAGAATAATTATTGTAATGTTAAGGTTTAAATTCACTTATCGAACGAACATCCAATCTTTTCTCCTTATAAATATAGGCCAATATAATACTTTTTAAATATTTACAATATATCGTAATACCGAGCCGTTTATTGTTGGAAAGAGTTATCACTCAAGGCGAAACAGTGCTAACATTTAGACATTTTACGAAACATTCTCTGTTAAAACAAATAATTAAAACGTTCATATATTCAAAAGGTACTAACAATGAATACTATCAATCTTGTCACCCCACATTATTGATTTTATATGGAAAATAATGTTATGGAATCAATTGCGTATTTAATTTGAGTTCGATATCCATAGCAAACATTGTATAGCTTTTGATATTATCGTTCTGAACGACAGTTCTCTTCAACTCAACACGAAACATACAAACAAATCTAGCGCGCTACGCTCAGTACCATCACATATCTATCCGTAACTACACACACGTAAAGACCAGCAAAATAAATGCAGCAACAATGCGACATTAATAAAATATTTACATCTATGCAACTATTATAAAAACCAGCGACGAACCGACGACAGCGTTAGACAAAAAAATCCATAGGTTCAACAAAGGTAAATTTATCTAAAACAATTATTTTACAATAATTAAATTACCTATCAACATCGCCTATAGTTAGTTAGATTCTCAAGACTGATAAATTTAAGATTTAACAAGATATAGTTCCTAACTATTTATGATTATGGGAACGCTGCTCCAATGCTGCAGTGATATGGGATATATTCGTTTTGACTCTATTGTGACGTGACGTTGTTATAGCACTGATTGGTCGGACCTCGAACGCTCACAAGCACTCAAGTGGCTCGCGAAAGTACTGAAACTCAATTCCGGAATCTTAACCACCTATATGAACCCCAACAAAGATAGATAATGGTAAGTTTATGCTAAGCGCTCTTAGGTCTGCAGTCACGTGGCTATTCTGAGCAGGAGCCAGAGCAGGCCGCTCGATAGGAGGGCGCCCGAGGGGTTCAACCTGTACCCCCGGCCGCACGAGTCGATCTCGCTCTCCTGTGGACAACAATACATTATTTATCAATACAGCCGTTAATTTAATATGTAAAAAAAATTGTGTGATTAGAGAAGGTTGCGGTTTACTAAGATTGATAAGGGTATGCTTCTATGGTTTGGGTTTGGGCATGTTATGGTTATGAATGATAGTGGATTGACAAAAGGAATATATGTATATGGGTGAAGGGGCAAGTCGGTCACGTAGGGGCCGACCCAATAAAAGACAGTCATATAGACGCCATATTGAATAAAGGTGTGGCTACTATTTTTAATTGATTAGAGGGTCTATGCGTCTCGTAAAAAAATAAGTTTGTTTATCTTCAGAACAATGGATTTAATGCATAAAAACAAGTCATTCCAAAAAAATAATAATAAAAAAGCAATATACTCGTACAAAGAGTTGCTATCACCATAGTTCACTATTTTCCTATTTGGGTATTTCGAGCAGATACAGTTATAGACAGATATAGTTAAAGATAATTGCAACAGTATTTAGAAAGGCAATATAGATTATAAACTATACCTCAGGATGATAAGAGACGCAGGAGCGCGCCTTTTTCCGGTGCGGCTGATAATGCCTCCTACACACTGTCCGAATGGGCGCCTCCTTCGGCCGCACGTCTAATTTCTTAGCCCCGCAAGGGCAGAGGGTGTCCACCACTAACAAGATCAGGTTGCTGTGCTTGATCCTCTGCACGCTGAATGGTCTGGGGGTAAAAGGAATTAGGTTTCATAGAGTATTTTGTGCTCGGTAGCTTTAGGCTCATTAATGAATAGATTGGAATTGTATTTTTATTACAATTAGTTCGTAAACATTAAAATAAGTTTCCGTGGTGGCTGGGCAAAAAGAATGGTAACTAGCTGCTGTTATCCTTCGGCTACCGGAGGATATACTAAGGACTAGGGGTCAATACAATTTATTGGACGATAGGTAAGTGACCTGTCACCAATATTCCAAATTCATGTAAAATTACAACTCCGATTCCGGTGCCATGTTACCGAATTTAGATACCCAAGATATTTTTTGTAATCCAAGTAATATCCACTCCAAAAAGCATAAAAAAATATGAAGATATATTTAGACGAGATATTTTTTTATATTCCAAGTAATATCCCCCCAAATTTGGACTTACCGTTCACATCCAGAATTATGGCAATTGGTAAGCTTTCCCTTCAATGGATCCTTCCCGTTTAGCTTCGTAGACTGCAGGATGAACAATTCAGCCGTGGTATCGCAAGGCCTCACCGCTGCAGACCTCACAGCCTCTCTGGGAGGTTCTCTGGGTGCTACGTTGTTGTTGTTCTCAGGGTTCTCGAGGGGGATCTCCCTCTGAGGTCCCCCGCCCTCTAGAATGATCTCGTAGGCGCCGCGGTCCTTGTCCCTGTCGAATTCGTCGTTCTCTTCCGTTTCGTAGTCTTCGTAGTCTGTAAGGTTAGCACTATGGTAAAAACTGAACATATACACTCACTTACAACATATTACTTTCTAAAAAATCGACTATTAAAATCGATGACTTTATTAGGAACTAATAATGTGTATGTACAAGGCAAAGCATATGTTTTCAATTCGAAAAAAAATTTGAGAGCAATAAAAACTTCTGTAACTGTCATCGCTTCCACTGAAATTCGTAATTTAATTTTACCAATAGAGACTTTCACTAAGAGCAATGAATAAAAACAATAAAATTTTTACGGATGCTTTTTGCAGAAGCCTTATGTTACCTATTTCCTCGTCGTTGTGAGCCCGAGCGGTGACCGTGGTCCAGAGAGGGAACCACATGGCGACCATGCTGGTGAGGTAGCCGCCCAGCCAACTCAAAGGTCTCAAGGGCTGGAAATAATAAGAATAAATTATTGTACATACATATATTTTAGTCTTTACTAGTGTTATGTGGAAATAAATGGCTAGAAGTGACTAAGAGATAATGTGTTGGAGCTAGTAACTGCTACTAAAGTTCGATGTTGATGCTATCACAACCACTATACCAATGTTAAAAATGAGTTAGGAAATACTATGACTCCGAAATACTGTGGTCCCGGAAAGATAATAAAGGATGTTATGACTGTTAAACTATTGAACGCAATCCCAATGAGATACCTGATTTTATTCCATGTGCAGGGAGAGTTAAGAATAATACTCGTCTTACCTTCTATTGTGGTTATGGATTATGCATACTATATTTGTATTTATTCAGCTTTAATTATTGTATATATGATAAATATACATTGACTTTCCCTTCACACAAGTCTCAGACTTACTAAGGAGCTAGTTCAAGTGGTGTATTAATTATATTGACGACGACCTCCGTGGCGCGATCGGTTAGACGCCTGAATGCTAATCGTGAGGTCCCGGGTTCGATTCCCGGTGGAGGCAGAGTTAAGAACTACGCTTATCTTTCCAGTCTGGTCGTTGATTATATATGTTATATATGTATTTATCTATATATAATAAGTATATATTTCTAAAATATACGTTGACCCTTAACACAAGTCTTAAATGTATTTACCAAGGGGCTAGTTCACTTGGTGTAATAACGTCCCCCTACAATATTATATACCTGCAACATATGACTGCGTCCACTGAACGTATTCCTCGCATCAGGACACCTCCCCTGGTGGTCGTGCACCGTCACCCTCTTGTAAACCTTGTCCTGTACCAGCGAATCCATGATGGTCCCGTCCACTTGTCCAAAGAACAGGCCAGTGTGGGAAGGTTCTTCGGACAGAATGATGAAGCCGTTGTCGTCCAGGATGTAGCAGTCTAGCTCGTCCCCGGCGCAGCTCTTCTTGCACATTCCGTTGAAGCACTGCAAATGATTACTGTTTATTAGTCATGTTTGGTTTTTGATTGCTTGAGTTGATTAATTTAATTTAATTGTTTAAGGTTTTAAAAAATATTTATAAGTTCTAGATAGATACTAAGATTAATGATTTCGCATAATTTGTAACTGAGTTAGATTTTTATTTTGACATATTTTACATGTGTTGAATGTTTGAAATAGCTGACTACAATATACGTCGATAGAAACGTTGGGCAAAATAAAGGTAATCAGGTATCTTTATAAATTTATCGTGATATGACCCGGGTTCACATAGTAAATAAAATACAATATACGTATTTATTACAATTTAAAAAGATAAAGCTTAGAAAATTAACCGTTCATAACTATATTGAAGAAAAAACTACACTTCTGGACACATCTATTGGCCCACCTAGCATTTTCAGTTTCGTTTGGTTCTAGCTAAAAATTTTTATTAGGTCGAGTTAAAAGTTTTTATGCAGTTTTGAACCTGGCATATTCACAATGTCGTTCAATAGTCTTTTTTTGAATTTGGAACACAGAATTTAAAGAAACAAAAGACAATTTGAAGCCTGTTTGTTGATATCAAACAATCGAAACCTAAACTCTAAGGTGGGCCAATAGATGTGTCCGGAAGTGTATATTGTCATGAAAAAATTACAGAAACATTCATCGATAATTTATAGTCTATATCGATAAAGAAGGGCAATAAAAGCGATATTTTGTTTTTTTTTTGTTTTAAAATTTATCTTGCCTCTCCCACTTACCGTAGAAGTGACATTCAAGAAGTGTTTCATCAAAGAGTCCAGTTGGAAGTACATGCCGACCACACCAGACAGAGCCCTGTGCCCTCTATTCTTCTTCACGAAGACCGCATGAGTGGCCAGCACCAAAGGAGGTCGGGCAGGCACATCCTCCTCGGTGCCATCACGGAAAGGGACGGAGAACACGAAGCTCTCCTTGTCTGTGGAGTGGTATTCCACCGCCCTTCGGTACCAGTCCGAGTCGAAAGCGCGCGCGTACTTCTCGCTAAAATGGCTGGAAGTATAATAAATAAATATTTACAATCTTGAGCTATTTATTGTAAAGCCTTGTTGTTTGGAGCTTGACTCTGTATTAGTCTATACAGGGTCCAGATCCCGCTTGAACATGAACGAATGGAAATGAAGTTTAATGATTTTCTATGCACATTTTCGTAATAAAAATACATTTACGAAATGCATTGAATACTATGGTGAGAGAAAACATCGTGAGAAGATCTACCTGTTCCCTGAATAGGTAATAGTTAATGCTTGTAAATGGCGACATGGCTTGCCACATGTCCCATTGAGTACTAACTATCTGGTCAACACGACGTAGCCATAGTCTTACTGTCTCTGATGGCACTTATATAAAGCCTATCACCCTTGCTAGCCTATCACCCAAAAGATTCCATTTACCCCTAGTACTTGAGTCACGTTCTTCGATACGTCAAGATTTCACGTAGCTCTTTAGCGTTATATATTAATCACGTGGACACTCACTGCGGGCCTAGCCTACAAATTCAAGGTCGCTCAGCGAATATCTTCACGACTAGAATCAAAGAAGAACAACGACTCACGGTTCAGACGACTGCCCAGGCTTCGTAGTGTTGGTGTCAATCCATTTGAGCAGCCCACTCCTCGTAGCAATGAAGGACTGAGTCACCACGAACTTGTGGAAGCGACCTTGCCTGTGAATTAATTCATTACATTAATATCACACTAATGAACTTTCGAAATTAGTTCCCAGATTCCGTAGTTAGGGATGTACTAAATATTTGTTGCTTTATACTACGAATGGTACGAAAATCGTAGTAGATATATTTTATATTTTAGAGGTAAACTTTAGTACTTTGCAATTTGGGAGATGGACACATAAAATTCCCTGCAAGGGTTACAGTGGAAAAGTCAATGCATGTAAATATAGTATTAAAATTTCTTTAGTTTGGAGTATACTATGTTACACTTTTCACATTATGTTTAACTTAGAAATCTATTCTAAAACTTATGAATAATGCTTAATTAAAACTTAAAGTTAGTGCTTAACTACATATATTAACATAGAACTAACAGTTATTTACTTCTGACCATCAAATCTTACCATAGCCTCGTAATCTACCTGTAAAATACATTGTCAAATCCTTTGATCGCTATAGAAAAAAGGGCTATAGAAAATATATTACACAATATTCCCATTAAGAATCATTATGACCTTTATTATTATAATATGATAAAATAATACTGCAGGTGGCGATCGATTGTCTCTGCCTATCCCATTGGGGATGTAGAGGCGTGAATATAAGTATGTATGATAACAATAAGTATTGTAGACACGAATGACCACCGTTTTTATGGTCATGATATACTCAAGTACACAATTTTAGATTGTAAGTTCACAGCCTGTAAGATTGTAAACTAAACTAATCACTACATAGTATAAAACAAAGTCGCTTTCTCTGTCCCTATGTCCCTTTGTGTGCTTAAATCTTTGAAACTACACAACGGATTTTGATACGGTTTTTTCAATAGATAGAGTGATTCAAGAGGAAGGTTTATATGTATAATAACATCCATTAAATAGTGGAGTAGGCTATATATTTTATACCCGTGCGAAGCCGGAGCAAGTCACTAGTGGCTTATAAGTTCATTTTGTTAAAATTCTCCTCATCAAAAACATCACAAATGTACACTTAAAATTTTATAAGCAAGTACAATTAGTTTTGGTAAATGTTCAATACGGCACGTTTTACACTTAAAAACTGCTTTTTTGTAGTTATTAGTAAATCATGATTGGCAACGGTATGAAATCTCATTTCTTTAAGCATGCAAAACTTTTCCATATCAAAACAGTAACAAACTTACTGACTTGTGACACTGTGTCTTTGAGACACTGACTATCTCTTGTACAGATATGTATAAACTTGCAACTATAAACATATAGCACTCACGTTTTGAATTTCACGATCGAGCCAAAACTAAGCTTCAAAGTAAGTCATTCTCTTACCTTACTTACCTTTTCCTTAGGTTACTGAAAACTATATTTACTAAAACGAGTGATATATAAAAATATTATGAAAACCACACACTAGCATAATAAAATACACAAATTATATTTCAAATATCACAATAGTCTAAAAATTTACTTTTTTATGATAAAAAGTATAATAAGCATCAATGAAACATTCAATAGAAACTCATAAATCTTTGCATGTTACTGTTAATAAACTTCGACGTTGCTCAGTAGCGTAGCGCAGATGGAAACCTGAACACCTGACTACTCCGCAGGGGTTAATGGTTGTGAATGCGTTTGTCTTTTTTTTGTGTCTGTTAATAAATATATTTCTATTCTATTCTAATAACAATTTCATTGACGAAGCAAATTATTGATGCTTATTACTTTAAAAACAGTCTGCTTATAACTACTTACACGTACTTAAATTTATGCTTAATATTAAAAATCTTACAACTAATACTTAACTAACATCTTAAAATAACAGCAAATATCAAAATTTCGTGTCACACTCGTAAATCACTCGTATATAAGTAATGTTTTACATATGTATTCTCTAGCTTTTACATAGCTCTTGACTATATGACTAGCCTGTATAATCGCATATAGTCTTTAAGAATTTCAATCGTAGTATTTACTATACCTTGTCAATATTGCCATTAATGTTGCTATAGGGCTAATTGTGCGAAAACAGACATATTAGTGAATTTGTGCTTCATTGCTTATTAATATAACTAAGGTTAAGTGATTTTTGTGATTCATGATACATTAGTTGATTGATACGATTTAAAATTAAGTATTAAATGTACCTAAATATTACTCAGGGACCCAACAATCTATGCAAAATTAAAACAAAAACAAAAGTGAATGAATGAAAACATACGAGTTTTTAAAATATACTTCGCTCGGACTATTATTATAACAAAATTTAATGTAGCTTTTAGTTTTTTTAAATCTGAATAATCTAAATAATTCTTTGGTAAGATAACTTTTCTTATTTATTGCTTTTTTCCTATTTGGGACATATAATATTAAGTACGTATTAGTAATACTTACTGTGAATGGTGACCCGGGTATCCGCTATGCCCTTCCAGTTCCTTTATGACCACTGCATCGTGAACTAAAGATTGGATCAAATATTTATCACCTGAAAACACAATAAAAACCTTTAGCATCAAATAAATAAGTAAATACTGGCATACACATAACACGCGTTTTACTAATCTTCTTTAGTTGGTCCCCTATTTGTTCTAGTGTCATTTAATGTCATATGACTTATTCAGATAAATTGGAATTGAAAAGTTGGTTACGTTGGGTTTGCACCACCTAATAAGTTATAGCAGTATCAATGAAAGTATGACTAAGATAAATTAGTAAGTTGCTCAACAAGACTGCAAAAGTTCTAAGTAATTGTTCTACTAGTTGATATTATAAGTTGGTGGATCAAATTTATGGACGTTATTTAACATGCTTAAAATAACCTGCATAAGGTCAAGCAATGTATCTCCCGTTGCTTAGAAAGAGTTCCCAAACTCCGAATTTATTATTATTCCTCGGCTATCTTTATCTTATTAGTTTATCAACTTTTTGTGTAATTTGGTCATATTTAGGTATGTAATACATTTCTATTGAAAAGGTGACATAGCGACTATAGCCAAGTGGGTACCACCTTTGACTTCTTATTAGAGGTCATCGGTTCGAATCTCGCTTCTGGTATGAACTAATAGAATAAAATTATTGTGTATTCCCTGAAATCCAAGCTATTGTAACCCCTATACTAACAATAATAAGAGTCCTTATCCTGCTTCTTGTGGGAGCCATGTGGGGCCACTGCCCGGGGTCTCAGGGACATCCACTTCCAGCCAGGGCTCCGCATCCGCCCCAGGAAGTGCAGCAGCTGCTCCTCTGGCGAGTTGAAGCTCAGCTCTGATGTTGACGCGTATTCGCAGTACACCCTGGAAGATTAGGTTATTATACGAAAGTGAAGGGATTTATAGTTTTAAGAGATTCGCGATTTATACTCATGATTAATAACTAACGGGACTTATCGCGTATGTTTTTAAATAATAAAGTTACCTTTAAGCGATAAGTCCCGTTAGTTATTAATCATGAAGGTATTTAATTAGGAGTATTGAATGAGGTAATTGTTGTTATATAAATGAAGGTTGATGGCTTAAACTACAACATGTTGAATAATTGCAGAACGGTCCGATCAACATAAAAATATTCTACATATTGAATTAGTTGAAATATCGACGTATTAGTATATTAAATAGATACCCGTTTATATTTTCACAATATCGCTTAAAGACTTAGATACCTAAGATCTATATTTTCTCATCTTGTCAAGATGTTTTAGTTATGATATTAACGTTGGATAAAATGCAAACGTTTTTCTAACTTACCAATCTGGGTGCACCTTCCAGTTATCACCCTTGAACACCTCCGTCACTGTAAAGTAATAGAGAAAAAGAGTTAGATTGTAATCTGTATTGAAAATAGGACTTGGAGTTTACTAGTCCTTGCTTCAGTTGATTCAAATAACTCCAGTACTGAGGTCACGCTAATGACATGCCGGGAAGCAAGGCAATTACTGTGTTGTATTGATTTCAAACACCTATTTAGTTGGATATTTATTTTAACCTCGTGTCAAGGCAAAGTACTTTTCTTTTTCAAGTCGTTTTTCAACCTTAAACATGGACTTAGATTATTCCTTATATACCTTTCATAACAATAGTCAATATAATATTATAATCAGGATTGTTGCATATGGCGATCGAAAGTCTACCTATCCCGTTTCCCGTTGACGATCTGAATGTATGTATACCTATAAACCTTATATTATAGTATACAATACCAACAACCTTATATAACAGTATACAGAATCCAAATCTACTCACGATTAATAGCACTATGCTTCATCTCCTGTTCAGCCTTCAGCTCATTCATGCCATAGCCATCCGGCAAGACCACTGCCAGGGAATAAGGCGTGCCTTCCACTGGGCTGTAGAAGTACCTCTGGCGCCTGGTCACTACCCTTTTCATGTTGTCGTAGTGGACCTTCACCCCTAACTCCATTTCGCCTTCGCGCTGCTCGATCATGTCGTTACGGAGCTGAAATGGTTAGAAAAGTAGGTAATTAGGGGTCTGACATAATATCAGTGCTGGCAGATTGGGCTACCCTTTCTGCTAGCAAGTAATTGAGACGGATCCCTTTCGCAGGGGCCCGGGGCCAGCATACGGCGCCTCTCAAATTGTTGTTTTCCGTTTTGTTTCTGTCATCGTTGGTCTGATTGTCTTTGTGAATAAATTGAATTTTAGTTTATATTTATTTCAATTAATGAATTTTTATTAAACTGAATACCTCATGAGTAATCCAGTGGGCTTTATGTTTTACATAAGAAATGCTTAAGAAATCTATAAGTTATAGAAAGGATCGGCCTCTGTCTTGTTACCTTATAAAGGTATTAGGATAACCTAATGGAAACATTATATATTTATGCAACTTAAGAAACATGGATATTTAAAAATCGCTTTTTTTGCATTAAATAAACCTTTTCATAATCTGCAATTATCCAAATTCAAATGCAATCGAATTATAATTAAAGAAAGTAAGAAACAACTAAATTCATCAAATTAATCCGTTTAATTCCACGCCTTTCATTATACCTCTCTAATACCTTATGACTTTTATTGTATGTACGATAGATAGATACTATTTATAGCAAATAAATATATTTAATTTTAAAATATTGATACGCAAACTTATATTTTACCTCTAATAGTGAGGCAGTAAGATTGACTCTGGAGTTTTCTTCGGCATCTTGTAGCAATTCCACTTCAGTGATATCCACACTCGAGTATAAGGGACGTAGAGTTTCAGTGTACTACAATAATAACACAGTATTAAATATAAATAGTTTTTTATATAGTCAACCGCTTTCCTCACTCTGTTTGCTCTATATTATTGATTACATTTTGTGTTGTATGTAAATAATTTGCATGCACTATTTTTAGCTTCTAATTAAGATTTTGTCATATAATAATTATGTATACGTATAAGAGTATGCTTTAAAGTTAACTTGAATTCTCGGCATGTAATGTAAAAGTTACTTAATTTATATAGAGTTTATAGTATACAGTATATATCTTATAGAGCACACCTTACCTCCTCATTTGTATGCTGAAAATGAATAAAAATAATACATTAATATATGTAGACTTTAAACAATAACAACAATCACATTAAATTTGTCATAATTATATTCCTACTTGTAATAGTTGACCCAAGTTTATAATTACGAAATGTAATATGAGTAAATTTTAAGAAATACATACATACATAAACATCACGCCTGATTCCCTGTAGAGGGGTAGGCAGAGATCACGGATCCCCATCTGTCCCGATCCTGACAGAGCACTTTCGCTTCATTGACACTCATACATCTTCTCATACACTCTCGGCGGTTATAAGTACTCCTAACGTCACCTTTTTTTAAGTAATAATCCTTACCAAAGGGCGCAGCTCCGGATGGTACAAGACATGCCCGTTGTTGTCCACCATAAATGAGTAGCCATTCACTCCAAGCTAAAAACAAATTATAGAATCTAAGTCTCCAAATATTCACAAGCACTATATCCTTAAATCTTAAAATGTTATTAAGTTACTGCCTGAATTATTATCCAACAAAAATAATTCCATCATGACCTCTTAATTTATGATTAAAACGTCCAAGCTAATATTACTAACAGTTCAGTCCACTTTGAATAAAATTAAAATACGTATATGTATAGATGAGTGTTTATTTATATAGTGATGGCTTACCCTGTATGGTGGCACGAGCTTCTTTATCTGATCGATCGGGACATCTGTTCCCACCACGCCTAGCAAATTTGCCTCCCTGTTCTGTAAGGACAAAAAGATATAAGTTAAATTCCTGTTATGTTAATTTATATTCTATATAACATCCACCAAGGTTGGCATTTATTTGTTAAGTACCTCAAAACACTTATAAGTCATGACGCATAAGCAAATTTTTTATAACATGTCTGTGAGATGGTATAAAACTTCTTTATTTGTATCGTATTGAAACAACTGTGTAATGAAATAAAATTGAGATGATTTATTGAGCAGAAAAGAAGTCTTACAAGTGGAAATTAATACCAATGATCGTAAATATGTTATAAGTTTAGTTTTATGACCCTAATAAATTTTATAAGTCAAAAAAGAAGTTATTTAAGCATAATAACAAAATATTATTTTGACAAAAATATTTTTTAACTTTGTTAACATTTATTTGCAGTAGATAAGATTACAAGAATAGTCTCACCGTTTGATTCCTCCTGTCAAATATCGGCACAGTGACTGACGTCATCAGTTGACCCATTCCATCGTCCGAGAATCTGTTGCTCTGCAATAGCGAAAATAATACATGATATGGTTGTATAAATTATATGAAGTAAGTTAAAAACTAATATTGGAGGTACTGTTTCATAGTGAGGACCTGTTACTGTTTATACTATGGTGAGGGAGAACATCGTGAGGAAACCTACCTCTTCCCCGAACAGGTAATAGTTAGTCCTTGTAAATGGCGACATGGCTTACCACCTGTCACATTGAGTACTTACTATCTGGTCAACACGAGGGTTCGAGGTTTCCATAGAATTACTGCCTTCGCAATTGCGGAGATGGACACCTTAACCTCTGACTCTGAACGCGTTTTGTTTAATGGTTGAAATGTTGTAAAAGAGAGCTTATATCTAATTCATTAAACAATGTCGGGAGTTTTAAAAGGACTTTTTGTATATGACATTAAGTATCAATTAAGAAGAATAATTACATATATAAGTAAGAAATACCAATCCACAAATGAAATGATTACAATCGGTACAATATTGTCTGTTTTTCACTTTCACTAATTCTTCTTTATATAATAATAATATTTGGACATTATTACACCAGTTGAATTATCCCCTTGGTAAGTTTATTTAAGACTTGTGTTAAGGGTACTAGTCAGCGTATATTTAAGAAATATATATGTTACGGCTAAAGGTAGGTGTGAACATAAACTTAAGATTAGCCGGCTAAACTTAGGTTTATCTTCGACGAGGTGTTAATGTTAGTTTGTTCTAACTTTAGCCGGCTAAACTTAAGTGTAGCTGCAGGCCCTAGCTAAAAATATATAAGGAAATGGAAAAGGAAACAATGTAATAATGTTTACTATTTTGACACGAAAACTTTATTAAAAAATACTTAATTAATCACTTTCATTACCCTTACTTTTACTATGTAGGTATTCAAAGTAACAATTAGTAGACAACTAACCTAAACTAACCTAATAAGTAACCAATTGGTCATTACAGAATCTTCTGCAAGTATTTAAAATTACATAATAAAACGGCTAGGTTAGGTTAGAGTACCCGCCACATAAGGTGGCAGTTGGAGGCGTCGCCACAGTCGCGTAATCCAGTGTTGCCAGTAAACACGCCAAAACTAGCACTCACTGTGCCATACGGCTCGATACATTATATTGAGGTTTCATTTGTAACGATCTTTGGTTGCAGAGCTATAAACTCAAATAAAACAAATTAATATACCAAAGTCAAAAGTCAAAATATTTTTATTCAAAATAGGCCCTATCATAAGCTCTCTTTGAAAGTTATTTTATGATCTAAGTACAAATTAAAAAAACTATATATTGACAAAAGGAATATATATGAGTGAAGTGGAAGGGCGGTTACGTAGGGGCCGGCCTAATAAGACATATATGTAACAGTCAGATAGACGCTATATTGAAAAAAGGTGACGTTAGGAGTACCTATAACCGCCGAGAGTGTATTAGAGAATGTATGAATGTCAATGAAGCGAAAGTGGTCTGTCAGGATCGGGACAAATGGGGATCCGTGATCTCTGCCTACCCCTCTACAGGGAATCAGGCGTGATGTGTATGTATGTATGTAAAAAAACTATTTCAAACATGGCACTGAGCATTGTCTTTACATATTTTTACCGAGGTTAGTTCACCAACCATTTCGGCTGCTCAAGATGCCACGTCATGAAGACCACGACCGCTCTGATAAGAGCGTAACGATTGAGAAGAAGAAGTTCAGCGGAGACCCTAGCTTGGAGAAGAACTAACAAGAAACTCCGGAAATCAATTTATTATAATCATCCTTAACAAACATAAAAATTACAAAGAGTGGGCAAAAACACAACGCTGGTAATACTAAATTTACCTTTCATACAAAATAACACGCAATTGCGGAAACGTCAAATTTAGTTCCAAGTTTGGCTACTGCCAGCTTATGTGGCGGGAACTCTAGTTGTAGTTAGTTGTCTCCCCACCGCCCGCACCCCCTCAAGCCCTCCGCCGCCGGCCCGACGCGCCCATCGAATACATTTTTAGCCGTTTCGTTTCGGTTAATATGCACATTAACCGGCTAAAGATGGAATATCACGACGCAAACTAACATGTTATCGAACTTTAGCAACTTATCGAAGATAAACCTAAGTTTAGCCGGCTAATCTTAAGTTTACGTTTACACCTAACTTTAGCCGTAACATATACATATCATACGTAGATAAATACATATATAGCATATATAAACAACGACCAGACTGGAAAGCAGTAGAAAAGCGTAGTTCTTAACTCTGCCTCCACCGGGACTCGAACCCGGGACCTCACTATTAGCGTTCCGGCGGCTAACCGATCGCGCCACGGAGGTTGTCATAAGTATATAACAACTTAAGTATGTATTTGTGTTTCTTATTAAACCATTATAGAAATTTTTGATATGCTCACCCTGCCTCCGACGTACGTGGGGCTCCAGTGAACGGGGTGAATGGTCTGGTACATGATGAGGGGCCGCGCCAGCACCTCCACGAAATGGAGGACCTTAGAACGGATCTCCGAGTGGTCGTTTATGGTCACGTAGAAACCTGAAAGTTTATTATGATTGAATTATTACAATGAAAATAGGTAAAAGACTTATTGAGACGAAACAACAAATAATTCTAAATAAATTATTGGATATAATTAAGAGCTTTTTGTGTTAGGATTTTTAAGGACGAATTGTTAAAACGATGTAATTTATTTTCTATAAGTAGTTGTACAGTGCTTTTAGACTAATGGCAAACGGTAAGAATAGAAATCAATAAGGAATAAGATTCACTCATAAAGATCACGTAACTTTCCAAATGCTTAAGTCAATCCGAAAGATTTATATATTTATCTCTTAAAGTTCAAAAAGCGTTTTAGACAAGTGGTAGACGAAATTATTGATGGTTATCTAACTCAAATAATCTCGTCATGTTTAAGAAACACAATCAAACGAATCTTGCTTATACTTCAATTAAGTACAGTCAACGCTAACAGTGCAGTCCCAGTAACAGTACAAGGTTTACGTTTATAAGAACAAAAGACAATATTTTTCATTTCGAAGCACGCGAACGTATAGTGGTCATGACAATGCATAGTGGCGACAGTTTTAAAATGTAGAATATCGTCTTTTGTTCTTATGAACGTAAACCTTATAAAAAGTTACTGAGACTGCACTTTTAGCGTTGACTGTAGGTACCTTTGTTAGAACAAGCCATGTCCTTCATATTGTAGTCCGCATTAGCGTCTCCTCCAACCCGATAGGTGAACATCCTGACAGGGCGGTGTGGCCAGTTCCAGGTCTTGAAGACATTCTTCACCCCAGAGGAGCCCCCGCCTGCTCCCACCACGGCGATCGCCTGGTTACACTGGCAACCCTGGCCGGTGCGGTTGTACTGGAATTATAATAAATATACTTAATATATATAATAGTAGTATAAGTTAGGAAATAAATCTATCCTTCCATTAAGTTATATACAATAAAACAAGTTACTTAATATATATTATATAAAGTATAGGGGGTTGAGGTTTGAGGAGGCCATAGAATTACTATCTTCGCAATTGCGGAGATGGACAGCTGAAGCTCTGACTATCTCGCAAGGGCTTTGTTATGAATGCGTTTGTATGTGTTTGTGTTTTGTTTTTGTTGAAGGTATCGGGCTATGTAATAATAATAAGGTTTATTTCACAACTACAAGACATTTAACGTCGCTTATGTTAAGGTAGTTTTTGATAGTTGTAAGATACAGGTTGTGAACTCTTTCCACAAATATCATATATTAGAGTTTCCATAATACAGATTAATGTTATTGTTACTTTTTGTTATTTGATAAGAGTAGTAGTAAGTTAGTAAATTATATTCATAACTAAAAATCCATTTATTAATAATGTTTAATCATAATACCACATCTAGTATTGTAATAACAGGTTCCTTACTTATACCTCGAGATTCTGTCTACCACTCCTGTAACATGTGTAAATATATTGCAATGATAATATCCCAATATTCTTTGCTCAACCAAAAGATTTTTATCTCTGTAGCAATGGCTAAAGGCTTATTGCTACTAATTTTACGTAAAAGTCATCCAAGAACACTATTAATAGGTTTTTACCCGATGCAGTATCTCGAAGGAGGCTGTGAGGGCCCCGGTGAGGTTGGCAGAGCCTCCGGTGAGCTCTGCATTCCACAACGACGTCTTCAGCTCTCTTATTGTCTCTGGTACGGCCTGTGAACAAGATGAACCATGTTGTTTATAAAACAACTAGCGACCCGGTCCGGCTTCGTATAAAATATATAGCCTACTCCACTATTTAATGGATGTTATTATACATAAAAACCTTTCTCTTGAATCACTCTATCTATTAAAAAAAACTGCATACAATTTAAGCATACAAAGGGACATAGGGACAGAGAAAGTGACTTTGCTTTATACTATGTAGTGATGTCGTTCGAACTACGCTCAGCATTCGTATTTAAACGCAGTGGTAAAATATTTAATGATTTTCTTACAGATTTGGATATATACAACTGTACATTGGCTTCATTTAAAGGGCAAATACATTGTAAATATTGTAATTAGTACATAACTGTTTGTTGCTTAAATAAAATAAAATTAATAAATAATGATAGAGATTTCGTTTGTGTAAGTTTGGAAGCTAAAATAATTATTAGGTAATAGTAGGTATAACATTTATAAACATAATACAGATTAACTTTAATATATACTATCTTAGTAATATACCATGTAACCATATCTGTAAAGAAACTAATAGTCTTATTGCTTTAAATAATCATTTAAATGAAACAAGCTAGCTGTGTTTGTACTATTGGTCATACATCAACATCAGCCTGTAGTAATCCACTGCTGGACATAGGCCTCCCCTAAATGACGCCACTTCTCCCTGTCAGTGGCCGTCCGCATCCATTTGATGCTATACATTTATATGATTGGACATACATATATAATGTTAATACATACATACATATACATCACGCCTAATTTCCTGTGAAGGAGTAGGCAGAGGTCATAGATCCCCATTTGTCGTAAGTCAAGAAAATAAAGCTTGTATGTGCTTAAGGACTCTTTCTTGACATTTCTAAACACATTTGTTTGCTTAAAACTTTTTTAAAGTATCTATGAGAAAGTTAATGTTAATATTTATTACAATTCTTTAATATTTGTTCTTCGAGTGGATAATTATGTCGCTTATTTCATGTCGTAAGTGAGTAAGCCCAAACGCAACTGAGCACAAAGCAAGCATAACCCAGCTCAAGTTTATTTAGTTCAAGTACACATCAAGTGTTGTTGTATTGTTTCTGTCACATCCATACACGTTGGGGCCGTGAAGTTAGCGACTGCTTTGTTCACAGAACAGCTTTTAGAGATAATTCGTAGCAAACTACGACTAGTTTCGCTGACTTAAGATTTTCTTTGTGTATAGAACTAATTATAATTAATGTTTGATTACGTTCTTAATTTTTATTTATAACATAAACATAACATTAATTTCACGACTTGTATTTTTACACTTTATTATCTATTGTGGCGAGGTAGTCAGAGCTTGAGTGGCCATCTCTAAAATTTTGTACCATTTCGCCGTATACAAGCACTGGCTATTACTTAATCCGTTATGCAGGTTTTTTCACTTTTAGACACTGTAAACTATGTACGTTAATGATAAACATGTTTAAGTTTCTTTTTGGTACATAACTGAACCGGGATTCAAACCTAGGTCCTCTAATAAGAAGCCAGAGTTGTTCTTAACCGGCTGTTTGTTCTTAACCGGCTAATAGCGATGAAAGTTTATTAGGATTTTAAATAAATTTAATTGAATTAAACTTAAACGAAACTTATTTAATTATGAAGTGACAAAACACAAGAAAACGGTTAAAAATAATAACGTCTGCTTCTTTGACATATTTAGACAACGAACGTATTTTACGTAAGTCAGAAAGTAAAACTTGTATGTCCTTAAAGGCACTTTCCTGACATTTCTAAACACATCTCCTGTCTGCTTATAACTTGTTGCTAAAGTGTCTCTGAGAAAGTTGTTAGTGAATTTGTGTTTTAGCCTAACATAAAAGAGTCGACAAACCCATTTCGTGTTTATGAAAATCTCACTAAGTTATGAAGCAACTAAGCAAAGAGTAAAAAGTTTGTATACGAAACAAGGCTGAGATGATTGGAGATAATAATAATATTAAGAACAGCTTATGTATTCCATAGCAAAATGGTTCTCGAATGGCGGCCGCGTCTAGGTAAACGTAGTGTAGGACGTCCCCCTTGCTAGGTGGACCGATGACCTGAAAAGTGATGTCTTTTGTGGCGTAACCTTTGGAAGGCCTACGTCCAGCAGTGGACTGACAAAGGCTGATTGGATGTATTCCATGTTTATACAGAAAAAAACTATATTAACTCCATAGGTGGTATACACAATGCACCAACAAACACTTTGAGCCCCACTGACCGTTGCGAGGTAGTTAGAGGTTTGGGTGACCTTCTCTGTAATACTTTAATTTAATCACTGACTGTAGTATAGACGTACGATTATATATGAGATAGTTACATTAATGCACTATCGATTACTGCCGTGGCACATATATTGAGATAAAAGTCGTATAAAAATACATATAAAGCTATATATGTATATGCCTATATTTCGACAAAGAAATGTACGCATTCACATATTCCCCTGTCCGTCCCTGCCCGTTAACTAGCTGCCGTTCTTCCCGGCATATCTCTCCCCCGAAAGGGATTAAAGGAAGTGAATGTACATGTATGAATATTGACTAGAGCGCAAATATTGTTTTCATACGAAACACGAACAGTCGATAAAGCCAGCAGTCTAGAAAGTCGCAGCGAAAAAGTAAATATGACTTCAATTTGCAAGGAGATGGATTTTCTGTTTGCTAACGAATGGAATGCTGGAATTGCTTGTTCACGTCGCTTTAAGAAAATAAGATATTTGTTTGACTCTGTAATTTAGAGGGAATTGGGCAATAGGTATCATGCTAAGTGATTTTATGACATAATCCATCATAAGATTTTTTAAGTCTCACTGTTTACCATAAGAAATAGTTAATCACCTCTGGTATTGAATTTCAAGATACGTGTGAAATTTGCAGAATAATATCCACATTTTTTCAGGATGATTGATGATTTTTCAGGATGTTTATAATTTTTCAAGACCTCTGTCATTGAATTACAGGACACGGGTAAATAAATTCACAGAATGTTATCCACAATTTTTCAGGATGATTGATAATTTTCAGGACGATTGATGATTTTTCAGGATGTTTATGATTTTTCAGGATGTTTATAATATTTCAGAATTTCATTGAATTTGTCATTGAATTACAGGACACGTGTAAATTCACAGAACGTTATCCACAATTTTTCAGGATGTTTATAATTTTTCAGGATGTTTATAATTTTTCAGGAGCTCTGTCATTGAATTAAAGGACACGTGTAAATTCACAGAATGTTATCCACAATTTTTCAGGTTGATTGATAAATTTCAGGACTATTGATGATTTTTCAGGATGTTTATAATTTTTCAGGATGTTTGTAATTTTTCAGGACCTCTGTCATTGATTTACAGGACACGTCTAAATTCACAGAACGTTATCCACAATTTTTCAGGATGATTGAAAATTTTCAGGACGATTGATGATTTTTCAGGATGTTTATAATTTTTCAGGGCCTCTGTCATTGAATTAAAGGACACGTGTAAACTCACAGAATGTTATCCACAATTTTTAAGGATGATTGATGATTTTTCAGGATGTTTATAATTTTTCAGGGTGTTTATAACTTTTCAGGATTTTTATAATCTTTCAGGATTTCTGTCATTTAATTTCAGGACACGTGTAAATTCCCAGAATGTTATCCACAATTTTTCAGGATGATTGATGATTTTTCAGGATGTTTATAATTTTTCAGGATCTCTGTCATTGAATTACAGGACACGTGTAAATTCACAGAATGTTATCCACAATTTTTCAGGATGATTGCTAATTTTCAGGACGATTGATGATTTTTCAGGATGTTTATAATTTTTAGGGTGTTAAAATTTTTTAGGATGTTTATAATTTTTCAGGACTTCTGTCATTGAATTACAGGACACGTGTAAACTCACAGAATGTTATCCACAATTTTTCAGGATGATTGATCATTTTTCAGGATGTTTATATTTTTTAAGGTTTTTTTTATTTTTCAGGATTTCTGTCATTTAATTTCAGGACACGTGTAAATTCACAGAATGTTATCCACAGTTTTTCAGGATGATTGATGATTTTCAGGATGCTTATAATTTTTCAGGATGTTTATAATTTATCAGGATTTTTATAATTTTTTAGGATGTTTATAATTTTTCAGGATGTTTATAATTTTTCATGATGATTATTAATTTTTCAGGAATTCGATTCATGAATTTAAGGATAAGTGTAAAATTTACAAAATTGTTTTTACAATTTTTCAGGGTGATTAAGAATTTTTCAGGATGATTTATAATTCCTTTATATTAAATTGCAGGGTGTATTTCAAATATTAACACATAATTTATCATGACGAATAATAATTCACAAGACACAATTTACACTTTTTCCAACGTTAACAGTAAAAACCCATGCCCGTATTAAGCGGCACATAACAGCATTAAAGTAATTATGAAATCCAGTATTAGGGCATCGTTATTAGGTTCGTTGAAGCAATCTAGGCACAGGTTATCATGGGGCCTGATAGGCATCACGCGATCGCGGCATCAGTGGAAATTGGAGGCAATTTGCCAATCGACTCGATCGAACCCTGATTTAATACCTTATAATAAAGCCTTATTGCCATTAGTGCTGGCAGGTTGGCTAACAACCTTTTAAAAGCGCTGGTTATGGATGACTTAGACAGGGGCTGTGTTATAGGTTGTATAAATGGTACAGAATATGTGTAGTTCATTCATATGTTATATAACATGCTAATAGTTCAATGCAATAACATGTAAAAGAATACAATTTGTAAGTTAAAAGACATACTTCATATGGTTTCTCGTACCTTCATGACTTTTAGCCTGCTTACTGAGATATTTTTTATAATATACTGCTTACCAACATATTACTAACGTAATTGGTGTCTAAGTAGTGACTTAGATAAACATAACCATAGAAAACATAAACATAGATATCTAATAAAATATCCACTATAATAACCAAACAATACTTAAAACCACCGTTTTAAAATATTCAGACACTTCATTTGATTGAAACATATTTATACATAATACATCTTACTTATTTAAAAAATACCATAAAAACAATCGCACATACAATCATTTATATCACGACCTTCTCATACAGGGAGGTAAGCAGAAACCCCATACAAATCCTTATACATCTTACCTGTGCCAAAATCTTCGCATAGCAGTTATGAATCTCGGACAGGGTGTCACTATATCGGTATACATTCACGAAATCATTCGGCCCAAGTGTATCTAGAAGTGCAGAGACTGTGGACTTGGCAAGCCTCCAGTGGGAAGAACCCATGTCGCCTGAATCGTCAATGAGGATGACCAGATCCTTGGGAGACGTGGCTGCTCCCACGAACCAGTTGGCGGACCGGAAGTCGTAGAAGTCACGTGCATGGTGCGAGTAACCGTCTTCCGGTGGCCATGACATGGCTGGAAAATAAAGAAAGATACATAAATACATACACATCACGCTCGTTCTTTGGAGAGGGGTAGCTAGAGATCGCGGATCGCCATCTTTCTGGACCTTGACAAACTACTTTCGTTTCCTTGACACTCATGCACCTCCTCATACACAATCGGTGGCTAAAGGTAAGTAATGACTGTTATATGTCCTATTGAGCCGGCCCCTGTGTAACCGCCCTTTCACTTCATCCACATATATTCCTTTAGTCAAAAAAAGATGATAAATTTTTTGAAATATGTATAGAATATGTATACATTTAGTGACACTAAATTTTAAACTAAACAAAAATCTTTCATAAATTATTTTATAAAAAGGGCACAAGACATATAGGTTGCAATTTACTTAAACATGCATCTTAGTAGTTTTTACATTTGCCTCTTAATTTAGGATATTATTGTGTTTGTTAGCTCTGTGCGTTTGGGTAAATATTATCGTTGTTATAAATCTGTGAGGAATAATTTATCGTGGAATTTGACATAGTTGTATGTACCATTATGCCACCCGTTATAGCTAGGGACAAAATATCTTTTACTCATTTATCATCAATATATGCGTATAATATAACGATATTAGATATTTTCTAGCCTCTTTTACTAATTTAAGTATTCCTTCAATAACACTTGAGGCGATGATAGATCACGGAATTTATTAACAAAATATTGTCCCTCACCTTCTTAGAAAAGGGATCAAAATAACATCACGTCTCTATCCAAATTTAATTAAAATAAACTGATTAATTAATTTTAAAGGAATGGCGCTAGATGTACCGTTTGCTTGTATTTATGAAAGGCTGTACAAGGATATCTATGAAAGGTATTAAAAAATTACTCCGGTAATCTCATGAACGTTGACTGTTAGAAATATTTTATCTGACTAGCCCCAATACTAAATAGATTATTTTTATTAGCTTTAGATTCTCGAATGATTTTGTTTCATCTTATGGTAAGACACATAATATATTCTATAAAGCATCTTCTCATGTACTTAAAAATTCGGGTTACATATATAACAAGATACATACGCTTCACGACTTGTATATACACACTCCTTTTTTTATTGATGCGGGGTAGCCAGAGGATTGAGTTCCCATTTCGAAATTTCGAAGGCATATTAGGTATGGGTCACTCGAAGTTCTCGTTTCACATGATAGTCAGCACCCAACGTGATAGATAGTGAACCTTATCGCCGTATATAGGCGCTGGCAATTACCTATCCCGAGGGATAAGCAGGTTTCCTCACGACGTTTTCCCTTACCGTTAGCGACTGTAAATCGGGTTATATACCTACATATCTATTCTAATATAAAATAATATATAATAGGGCCGGCCTAATAAGACATATGACAGTCAGATAGACGCTATATTGAAAAAAGGTGACGTTAGGAGTACCTATAACCGCCGCGAGTGTATGTGAGGATGTATGAATATCAATGAAGCGAAAGTATTCCTTCAGGATCGGGACAAATGGGGATCCGTGATCTCTGCCTACCCCTCTACAGGGAATCAGGCGTGATGTGTATGTATGTATGTAAATATATATAATATAGATAAAAGCGTATGTATATATATGTAATATAGATAATGAAATGAAAATCTTTTATTCAACATAAGGATATTGATATCACTTATTGAACGTCAAAAAAAAAAAACATTTTTCATAAAAATTATTCTTAAAATAAATCAATTTAGATTAATAAAACTAAAACTAATGGCACTTCGTAAGATCAAACTCTGCAGAGAAGAAATGCCAAGAAACTCTGCAGACAATGTGTACATTAAATTTAAAAATACATAATTCATTAGAACATGATCAAAGCTTAACATCCAACAAATAGTGTTTAATAACAAATTTAAGGAGAGTCCCAATAAGAACCGGAACGTGAAGCCATGATCACACAAAAATGAAACGTCACAAAACATCATTTATATACTCTTTAACGGTGTAGTAGCCCTTCTCCATCAGCATCGCTTTAGTGCCAACTTTAAATTTTTCTAAAGGTAAGGACTTGATAGACTCTGGAAGTTTGTTGTACATTTTTATGCCCAGGCCCATAAACGAATCATTTATTCTTTTAAGTCTAGAGCTACTATAATACAATTTGTTTTTATTGCGTGTGTTACAATTATGAATTTCTCTTACAAGTTTGTATTCATTAATATTTTTTTTAACATAGACTAAGTTGTCATATATATACACAGTCAGAACATTTATTGTCTTAAATATATCTCTTAAAGACTCACGAGGGCCCACACGGTAGATCGAGCGAATGGCTCTCTTCTGCAGCACAAATACTGAATTAATATCAGCAGAATTGCCCCACAAAAGAAGCCCGTATGACATGACGCTATGAAAATAACCAAAATACACAAGTCTCGGTGTGTCCACGTCAGTCAGGTGTCTAATTTTTTTTACGGCGTAGGCAGCAGAACTTAGCCTTTTCGCCAGACCACCGATGTGCTCACTAAACTTTAATTTTGAGTCCATTGTGAGTCCCAAGAACGTAGTGGACCCCACAATATCTAGAGCCACATTATTAATTACGATGCTAGTAATTGAACTCCTAACATTAGGCAAAGTAAACCTTACACATTTAGTCTTATTACAATAAAAAGCAAGATTGTTTATTCTAAACCATTGCTCATAAATCATAATCATAAATGCATATATAGTATATATAATCAACAACCAGACCGGAAAGCAGAAGAAAAGCGTAGTTCTTAACTCTGCCTCCACCGGGAATCAAACCCGGGACATATTGCTTACCAGGAAACCTCCTCATGAAGCCTTTGGAAGAGGCGTAGTACTGCCACGAGAGGGTGGGGTCTATCTCGTAGTTGTTCACGAACAGGGGGTCCATGTGCTCTGACCACGCCACTTGGTTCTTCACTTCTGGATCTACAAGAAAGAAAAATTTAGATTAGCAATGTTTAAGTACTAAATATAGACTATTTTTTTTATTTATTTAGAATGGGATTGCTCTTGGCCCGTACTAATCCAAATCCGCCTAAGGTGGACCGAGCTCTCCCAGAAAGACTATGTCTTAACTATAATAACTTATAGTTACATAGTCAATGTATGTATGTATGTATAAATATGCTAACTAGCTGCCGTTCTTTCCAGTATGTCGTAGGAAGTGACAAAGGGACTAGGAGTAAATAGAATCTATTGAGCGATGCTAGAAACCTGACACCAATGTTCCATTACGACATTGCAACCCTAATATTCATGCTAAAAAGTGACTTAGGAGATAATATATCTCCGAGTGTCTGACCAGCCGAATACGTAAAGTGCGTGAATTTATATGCATGTATAGACATGTTGATAGGAACGAATTTATAATATAAACTACCACAAGGTAGATTAAGTCATTTGTCCCAATCCTAACTAAGCACATCTGTACATTTCTACACACTCGCCGGTTATAAGTACTTCTAACGTCAGCTTTTTTAAAATAAATAAATATCGTAATATTTATGAAGAAGTTTGATTCAGTTCTCAACTTACTATGAATATTAATTGTATTTCAAATAAATATGTGTTATGGCAGAAAAATACTCTTTTTTCTATTTAAGGGATAGATTTGGCGATAGATGCATAATAATTTACGAGTATGTAAATTCTATTAATGAATGCACCAAAAGTAAAAAAAGAAGATCTGAATACAGTTATTAAAACATAAATTATGTATGTTAAGCAGTTTTACACCACGATAAATCCTCTATTATCCACGTTCAATTATCACTTAAATTGCGCCCTACCATTTCCTTGACACCAAAAAACGGTGACTTTAAATAGTGGAAACATGTCAATCCTTCCATAAATCATTTGCCTCCCTAATGAGTGGTCAATTCCATTCTGTGAGGGTGTCGACTAGGGTTCATTATTTGAAAGGGTAGTAGGGAAAGTTCCATTGTATAATGCACGTATTGTGTTCACTGACGTGTTTTAAAACGAAATGAGTTCACGACAAAGCAGGATAAAAGTATATGATAGAGAGTTGCTTTATTCGGTTTGGTTTTAGGAAATTAAATGGTTAGATGTAATGGATTATTGTAATCTTCTGAGTGATATGGTTACAAAAATGTGTCATTAATTAATATACAGTTGTAATGTTGAATTATTTTACCATAAATATTACATAAATTAAATTTTTAGGTATATACGAGTACGTGAACTCTTAACCAAAACAATTAATTCTTTCTTCACATTTATTATGATCTTAAGGACGACTTATTGTAATTCAACTGACTATTACATACAATACTTAACATAATATTGTAGTATTTCACTACACCAAATGAAACCTCTTGATAAATACATTTAAAACTTATATTAAGGATACATACACATTCACGTGCTTTAATCCACATGAAAAAAATCTTTTGGTTACTTAGTAGAATGTATATTGGGGTTTTGATGTCATTTGGAATATTGGTGACAGGTTACTACACTATCGTCCAATAGCTACCATAAACCCCTAGTCCCTTAGTCGCCTCCTACGACATGCCCCAAAGAAAAACAGCTAGTTAGCTTTTTTTATCAAAACTAGCAAGAATAACTAATATAAAAGCAACTTTACCTTCAACATCAATATACGGCGGCATCAGCACAGCACTATAGCTAGTGTTAACAGCTATATGATCAAAGTGTTTGCTAGGGGTCAGCACCAGTCTCCTAGCCTTCGCAGCCAGGGTTCCATCATCAGAATGCACGTTCAGCCATCTGGCATCATAGTAGGAGCCAGGACTTCCCTGCCCTGAGCCAGGGGATGACAGCGCGGCCGCTTCTGCTGAATCCATGATGCGCTGGAAAGAGGAGGTCAGGTTAGTTGGTGAATTGGACATGGTTGGTTACATGTTGTTAACATAAAATATACTTGATGGTCATTATATCTTGTGGGTTGGTTAGGAATATTCGTAATTATATAAGTGAAGTATAATTCAGAAGTAGTTCTTTTATGTTGTGTATTAGGAGGTGTATGAGTATCTAGATTACTAGGTAACCAAAATTACTAGGTAGCTCTGTATTGACATTGTGTATAAATGACATTATGTATAACCTAGACTGTGTACACAATTCAAATCATTTTTAAAGAAATAATACCAAAGCTATTCTCTTAATCTTAAGAAATTCAGAATCCAATGTAAGCAACTATTCACTTAACTCCTAGAATTCATCCGAACTTTAACCTCATACGAAACTAAGTCCCAAAATTGTGATTCAATAATATTGTTCCGATTCCATTCGCATCGTGCAGTCAGTTAAGGGCCTAGAAGTATGTGCTCCGAGTAAACTTCATTCGTTTCCTCAATTGAGATGGCCCCTCCTACATCTATCTCAACTGGATCAAACTCGCCAAATAAATCAATAAAACTCTCTAACCACGATGGAAATCAATTCGGGGCTCCAAAGATGTTCTGCAGCCAATTTGCCAGCGCATTTTCCTCATTCTTTCACATTATCAGAGGGTCCCCCGCGAATGGAAGAATTAATAGTCTGTTCTTTGCTAGGGCAACGTATTCGGTGACAATCGACCGCAATTAGCCTCTTCCATCGACCCTTTTGTCTCCGCGCATTAACCGTCGATGAAAAATGACAAATAATCATTCCTCCACCATGTCAAAGCTGCACGAAAAGAAGCCTTAAGACGAAGTGTGAAGGATGGTTCTAGAATGACATCAAAGTAATGTGATCAGAAATGCAAATGGGTTTGCTTAAAGCCCTGTACGAGGAAAAATATTTACATTAGGATGGTTCATGACAGCTTTGTGTTTTGGGGTTTATACGAGGTATTAGATTAATCATCTCCGATAATGTATTCACACCAATAAACGTCGATATACAGATATATAATATACGGTTGTAGTTTTGATTTAAATACACTCTATATTATATGATGTTCGTGGCTAGATGAGGGCCATGAAATATCGTGTTTTTATGTTGTACCGTAAAAGAGGCCATGTGCAGCAATAGACTGCCATAGGCTGATTAATTGATATATGATGTTAGAGGTTCGATAAAAAAAAAGATCGCAGTTAAGATGATATTATTAACTAAGTTGTTTAGTAAAATAATATAGGTTTAAACACAAATTAATTTGAGGTAAATTCAAGGTTTTCAGCCTTATGATTCAAAGGATGTTTACCTCTGCGGACACACGTGTAAAAGAGAAAATTATTATAAGAGGTTGACTTTTGTTACAGGGACTTGAATTGAACTTCATGTTCTATAATTTATTATTTAATTTAAGTGTTATCTCTATCAGGCCAGGTCGTTTTTATTTTATGTAATCTATAATTTTATTCCGTATTAATCATACCAACTCTATCATTGTCTTTGTATGAGTATCTTACGCACTCAAGAAATTAAATAGCAAGACCCCAACCAATAATATACATACATGCAAACTCAACCTCATAGTAGTCAAAGGTTTATAATATACTAGCGACCCGCTCCGGCTTTGCACGGGTATAAAATATATAGCCTACTCCACTATTTAATGGATGTTATTATATATATAAACCTTCCTCTTGTATCACTCTATCTATTAAAAAAAACGCATCAAAATCCGTTGCGTAGTTTCAAAGATTTAAGCATACAAAGGGACATAGGGACAGATAAAGCGAGTTTGTTTTATACTATGTAGTGATAGAATTTCAGGTCATTAACTTCATTCATTTTGCACAATAGTACAATTATTTCCTAGCAACTAGCACTAGGAACTGCGAGATACTAGGTACTCGTAAAATCTGCAATAATTTTAACCGTGTCATAATTTCATGAGCAAATAATCCGTGTTCATGAAACCGCAAAGCTATCAAAATAACTGAAACGTGACGTCATAATGATGGACGTAATTTAAGAGACTATTAAATGACTATTTCATTTTGGATCGTGCTTGTTCACTTGTTTTAGTTATTTTTGATTTCAGTATAGTTTTCAGGGAACAAAATACAATAGTTAAATATTTATTAAAGGAAATAAATTTTGTTTCTTCATCGAGAAGTAGATAATAATAACTACATACATTTCTTTATATTTTTTTATTTATCATCATCATCATCATCAGCCTGTCTGAATCCACTGTTGGACATAGGCCTCCCCCAAATGTCGCCACTTCTCCCTGTCAGTGGCCGTTCGCATCCATTCGATGCCAGCCAACCTGCGCAGGTCGTCTTCCCACCTTGCCGGGGGGCGCCCCACACTACGTTTACTGAGACGCGGTCTCCACTCTAGGACTTTTTTGCTCCAGCGGCCATCAGTCCTTCTGCATACGTGACCAGCCCAACTCCACTTCAGCGTGCTAATTCTTTTCATAATATCGGTAACTTTAGTTCTCTGGCGTATCACCTCATTTCTGATGCGATCTACCAGAGAAACCCCGAGCATCTTCCGTTCCATAGCACGCTGAGCGACCTTGAATTTGTGGGCTAGTCCCGCAGTGAGTGTCCACGTCTCAGAACCGTACGTCATAACGGGGAGCACGCACTGGTTGAAAACCTTAGTTTTCAGGCATTGTGGTATAGACGACGTGAGGACATGCCTTAGCCTTCCAAATGCTGCCCATCCGAGCTGTATTCTTCTGTCCGCCTCCCTCTCGAAATTGTTCCTGCCAAGCTGTATGATTTGGCCCAAGTAAGTATATTGCGAAACAACTTCTACGGGAGTGCCCCCAAAGGCAATCGGTCTCGGGACTACCAAATCATTAAACATGATCTTGGTTTTATCTAAATTCATCCCGAGTCCGATGCGTCGAGAAGCAGCATTTAATTCGGACACCATTTCCTCCAGATCCTGCAGCGACTCTGCCACTAGGACGATATCGTCCGCAAAACGGAGGTGCGAGATGTATTCCCCATTGATATTTATTCCTCGTTCAACCCAATCCAACGTTTTGAAAACATCTTCCAGTGCACTCGAGAACAGTTTCGGGGACAAAACATCCCCCTGTCTGACACCTCTCTGCAACTGGATAGGTTTCGTGCCGTGGCCTTGGAGTTGAACGGTCATAATGGCGGAATCATAAATATGTCTCAACACACTCACATATCGCCAGTCGATCTGAGATCGCTGCAGGGATTCCATGACCGCCCAGGTCTCGACCGAGTCAAAGGCTTTCTCATAGTCCACAAACGCGAGGCAGAGTGGCTGGTTATACTCTTCAGTTTTCTGTATAACTTGCCTCAGCGTGTGTATGTGGTCTATGGTACTAAAGCCCCGTCGAAACCCGGCCTGTTCTGGAGGCTGAAAGCTATCTAGCCTGGCTGAGATTCTATTAGAGATGACCCTCGAGAACAGCTTATAGATGTGGCTCAGAAGTGTTATGGGCCTGTAATTCTTTAAGAGGGTTTTATCTCCCTTCTTAAAGAAAAGAACAGCCACACCTCTGCCCCAACATTTCGGAGTTCTTCCGGAGAAGATGACGCTGTTGAAGATTCTCTGGAGCTCCCTCAGAACCGGTCTTCCACCAGATTTCAGGAGCTCAGAAGTGATTCCATCCTCTCCCGGAGCTTTTCCATTTTTAAGCTGTTTTAAAGCCATCTCAATCTCATCCATATCTATTTCGGGCATGTCCTCTGTGAAGTGGCGTGTTAATGTGGCCCTCGAATCGAAGGGGTCGGGAACAGGACCTCGGCAGCGCGAGCGGTATAACTGGCCGTAAAAATCTTCAATCTCAGACAAGATCTCTGGTTTAGAGGTGACCATGTCTCCACGAGCTGTCCTCAACTTCGTCATGTGGCTACGTCCCAGTTTTCGGGCGAATACGCGCATCCCACGGTTTTGCTCGATCAACTCTTTTATGAGGAGAGCATTTGCCTTACGTAGGTCACGTCGTATTGCCTTCTTTATCTGTTTGTTTAGCGTAGCTGTTTGCGAAGGAGATGTCTGTGGAGTTTCTCGTCTTAACCTCATAAGGTCCAAAGTCTCGTCCGAGAGATCTGACTTACGGCTCCCAGCTCGAGCCCCGCAGAACCGGCTCCCTTCCTCTCCAATTATTTTGGTCACATTTTGAAGGTCCTCGTCAACATTGGTCGCGGTGTCAAGAATGGCAAAGCGATTCTGGAGTTCCAATTGGAACTTGGATGAACCAGCGGCCATTTGCAGTCGGGTAGGTCGGAGCGTAGACTTCATCATGCGCATCCTTTCTAGCTTATAGTTGATATTCAGGGTGCCTCTTACCATGCGGTGATCACTTCCGGTGTTAAACCTGTTGATCACGGAGACATCCCTGAATATATGCTTTTTATCCGCCATGATGAAGTCGATCTCATTAAAGTGTTTTCCGTTGGGACTTTTCCAGGTCCACTTTCGTTGGGGCTTTTTCTTATAGAAGGTGTTCATTAGATACAGCCCCTGCGATTCAAGAAAGTGGACCAACATGTGTCCCCTGGAATTCCGACTGCCAATGCCGTGTGGCCCCATCCTCGATTCACCACTCTCCCTTTGACCAACTTTAACGTTGAAGTCCCCCATCACAACGTTGTAGTGAGCGGACGTGGTACGATGCAAGGCCCGTTCGATATCATCGTATAGGGCCTCTACCTCTTGGTCTGAGTGTGCCAATGTGGGGGCGTACACCTGGATCATTTTCAGCGAGTATCGATCCGATAGCTTAAGAACGATATACGCCACCCTTGTCGACACACTGGACACTTCCACAACGTTGTTACAGAGGACTTTGTTGACGAGGAAGCCTACGCCCCCCTGGGACTTGCAGTCTCCTTCCCGGAAGTAGAAGAGGTGGCCAGAGCTTAGGGTTAAGCAGTCCTCACCCTGTCTTCGGACCTCGCTTAACCCCAGGATATGCCACCTAATTTTGGAAAGTTCTACTTCCAGCTCGGCAAGATGCGAATCCAGCCGGAGACTGCGTCCGTTATACGTCGCCAAGGTCAGTTGTTTTGGTGACTCGTTTGACGCCTGGGGATTCTTCGCACCCCTGGCACTGTCGCTGCCCCAACCGTCACCGTGGCCAGGACGACAGTGCCGCCAGGAACTCGGGGCCATCTTTTTAAGTGTCGTCATTCATTTGGTGGGGGATATTGCCTTAATCTCCACGCTGGGCAGGCGGGTTGGAGATCGCAGGGGTAAGGAGGTTAGCACTAATGACGCTGCTGCCCGTCATCGTCTTTGTATTTAGTCTCCCTACCCTTTTTGGATGGATATAACGCCATCGGTCGGTCGCACAAATAGTGTTAACGGACCATGATGCACAACTATATGAATAAATATTAAATTTATAAATTATAAAAAGATGACGGTGGTAGCTAAAAAATGTTTACAATTTGAATCGATTTATAATTTAAAAGTTATTTTCTTACCACCGCCAAAATATTTTCAAGTTATTAAATTTTGTAGGTACCCTCAAAAATAAATAAATAATAATAATAAAAAATACATAAATACATTATATTTATAATTTAATTTTATGTTTATTTTATATCTATAATAACAATAAATAAATATAGGCATCATAGTCCGTGAACACTATGTCGCTTAGAGCCTATGGTTATTGAAGGTCCGATTTATTCCCTTAGTCGCCTTTTACGACACCCACGGGAAGAGATGGGGTGGCGGACTGCAATAATATACCACAGTCTTATTCTAAAGCCGCCGCCACACGGCAAAGCCGCCGCCACACGGCAATTTATTTATCATACGTTTATAAAATGATTTTACCAATTCTTCATTAAATAATATGTTTTGATGAAACATTTAAGATGTAGTATAATTAATTTCACGTTCCATTTACGAATCCATAATTTCTTTTCAAGTATTAGTTAATAAAATTAATTAGTTATCAAAAATACTGAAATCTTCCCAAAAAATATAGCAATGTACAGTAAATGTACTTGTTAAGTTTGGGTTGGGACAGTATTATTTTTGATTAATAATTAACGAGACTTATCGCGTAAGTTTATATATAATAAAATTACGCGATAAGTCCCGTTAATTATTAATCATGAGTATAAATCGCGAATCTCTTAAAACTATAGTATTATTTTTGTTTATTTTTGGTGTGCAATTCGTATTATTCGATGTTTATAATATTATTAAGAGCCATGGTATATGGCCATACTCACGGGTCAAGAAACATTTCGTAAAAAAGGTAATAATTTGTGTATTTAAACGCAATAAGTCCCGTTTTCTTGTAAAATATATGAAGTTCGTTTAATAATAATAATATTTGGGCATTTAAACACTAATTGAACTAACCCCTTGGTAAGTACATTTAAGATTTGTGTTAAGGGTACTAGTCAACGTATATTTAAGAAATGTATACATATTATATATAAATAAATACATATATAGCATATATAATGAACGACCAGACTGAAAAGCAGTAGAAAAGCGTAGTTCTTAACTGTGCCTCCACCGGGAATCGAACCCGGAACCTCACAATTAGCGTTCAGGTTTCTAACCGATCGCACCACGGAGGTCGTCAAACACTAGCCTTAGTTTTTATGTAGGAAATTCTGCCCGTGGGCTTTTGCCGATACATTACTCTGTGAGACCCACGCCAGTACAAGGTTTCACATCAATGATGACGACCCACACACGACCTACAGAATTTTATTTTTAAGCCCCTCAGGAATACATTACTGACCCTTTTAAAATTATTGAGAAATCCGGCAGTGGGTTTACTACAGTATTTTTTAGTTAGTAATTCGACGTAGCTCAGTTTTTTGGGGGCCTGACTCTGTATCGAGGGTAAAGGGTTCAAATATTGCTTGAGCATGTACCAATGGAAATGAAAAATGAATTTCTATGAACATTTTCGTAATAAAAATACACTTACGAAATGCGTCGAATACGGTGAGGGGAAACCATCGTGAGGAAATCTATCTGTTCCTCGAAAAGATAATAGTTAGTGCTTGTAAATGGCGACATGGCTGACCACCTGTCACATTGAGTACTGACTATCTGGTCAACACGTGGGTTCGAGGTGGCCATAGAATTACAACCTTTGCAATTGCGGAGATGGACACCTGAATCTCTGACTACCCCGCAAGGGTTAATGGACGTGAAAGCGTTTGTGTTTTTTGTTTTTTTTAGATTTTAAGAGCTCTTAGTTACCTCGGCCATAAACATAATGGTGGAAATGTAGTATTCTACCAATAATTGGCATGTTAGTTCCCTAAGCGGCCGAGAGTGCGAAGTTACTAAGCGACAATCCAATTCGAAATGACTACTACATCAGCTGATTGTTACCAAATTATTAAATCAATATTTCTTCAAGACGCTTAGAAATATACAAACGCTATAGCGTAATGCCGTAATATATCGAAATTAACTGACATAAGCATTGGCACTTGACTGACAGAAGTACCCTGAACTCAATCGCCTAGCTTGGAGAAGAACTAACAAGAAACTCCGGAAATCAATTTATTATAATCACCCTTAACAAACATAAAAATTACAAAGAAAGTGAGCAAAAAACACAACGCTGGTATTACTGAACAGTAAACAACAACAAAATAACACGCAATGGCGGAAACGTCAAATTTAGTTCCAAGTTTGCCGTCTGCCACCTTATGTGGCGCGATCTCTATACCAAAGACAAGCAAAGGCCTTCGTATCCCAATCTCAGATCAGAGAAGAGTGTTAACCACATAGCAACACAAACTGAATTAATAAAGCAAACGTGGAGTGTCACGGGACAGCGTTTACCTCACTGCTTGCGAGGCTTAAGTTTTAATTACTTGAGTCTGCCGCGTGATGGGTAGATAGCACTGCATGACACCGAGGCAACTTTTAATAGATCCCAATGGTGCCTAGTTTGGTTACTCACTGTTATCGCGATAAGTGTTTGATAGAGTTTAGATAGGGTGGTATGTTTAATACTTGGTTTATTTCGGGCTATATACGACCTCCGCGGCACGAACGGCTAACGCTTTGGAGGCAGAGTTAAGAACTACGATGTTCTTCTCATTTTCGGTCTGGTTATTAATTATTTATAATACATAATAATTTATAATAAGTACATATTTCTTAAATATACGTTGATTCTTACATAAGACTTAAAATTTACTTACCGAGAAGCTAGTTTAGCTTAGCTAAAAAGATAAATTAATGTGATAGTGCCAGCAACTTTATTATAATTCATTTAATTACAGATTATAGAGGCTGATGGATCAAATAGTAAACATACCGTTAGAGTGGACCAAGACTGATGAAATAGTTAAGTGGTTATGCTTATATCGATATACAAAATTTGGCGCAAATATTACGCTATGTTGCAATGCAGTTCAGTTTGCCTTGACCCTTGGTATACACAAAAATCTACAACATAGTTATTCTATGAATTTGATTAAATGTTTTATTCTATTCTATGAACTATTATTATTAAATATTTGAAGATAATTCGTTCAATATCCATTTTCCTGCGCGGTACTGATAATGTAGAATGTGATTTTTTTGTCTTCTATGTGTGCAGGGAATAAAGATGTCCGCTGCCGCAGTAATAAGCCGTTAAGTCTTTTTATATTGAGACTGATAATAGCCTTTTAATTTAGTCAGATCACAGTAAGATTCTACCATAAAGTTATACTCAAAATACGTCTATTTCATTTCACTACCTCTCTAGGTAGATTATGGACATACGCATAGTTCCCGGAAAATGTAAAAGCGCAAACTTTTCCCCTCTCACCTCACTATAACCGGGAAGTGGACAGGCCGAGATAATTTTGCGGGCGGTAATAAATTCCCACGGATATTCGGAGGGCGACTAATCCACCTAATTTGTTCTACAGCCTCATACGATCTAATTGGCGACGGGAATTTCGGGAGAGGCACGCTGCTAGGACGGTTTGGTGCGCGGACTAGTGAGATACTAAAAACGGTGGAATGAACATGTTAAATAAGTTAGTGTTTAGGATTTATATTATGTAGTTCTAACAGCTTTTTGACATATGCGATGATTTAACTGCACTTGTACATGTAGTATTTTGGCCAAATTTTTGTAAACTATATTTATGAAATGGATTTGTAATGTGACTGGAATGTTTCTTCCCGAAGTTTGCCCTTTCTGGGAAGAATATAGCTATCATTATCACCTAATCTTTTCCATCCATCTTCTAAGTAAATCTTTCGACTTACAATGAATGTTCTACAACATTTTCGAGAGTCTCGTGATTTTTATTAATTTTACAATAAAAAGCATATTCTATACTTGTAATTTGTACTTATATTTGATAAAACATTTCAGTTTAACTTCTGTTCCACACCAATAGACAATCATTCAACACCTAGGTCCCATATAAAGCCTAGAAGCATATGTTGTCTTGACCCGAATCCCCAATACTCCCGTCACGGGGCATTGATCGTGAGGAGTCGGGATTATAGCAAGTGTGGCTGTTTATCTGCCTCGTTTATCTCCTTTTTATGTCAACCCTTTTATGGCTTTCGTATTATGTGTGCTTACGACGCATCGAAGGCTTTCAAGAAACGTACGTAATATGGAGTGCTAGAATAGAAATATTTTGCGCTAGAATGTTAGGCTGTTTGTTGGTTATATAGCTTAGAAAAAGAACGAAAGGAAAATAAGAAAGTAAGAAAAAGAAAGAAAGAAGGTAACAATAGTCCCAATAAGACATACGACAGTCAGATAGACACCATATTGGGTGGTTTTAGAAGTACTTGCGTGTGTATGAGTGTCAATGAAGAGAAAATGGTTTGTTAGGATCGAGGCGGATACGATAGAGATACGTGATCTCTGCCTACCCGTCTACAGGGAAACGAGCGTAGTGTATCTATGCTTAGAGAAGCTTAATGTTGTGTTGTGGCAAATGAGAAGTTTATTAGCATTGATAACCAATACTAAATTATATTTTTTGATGGAAAATATCTGATGAGTGAATTATAAAGTGTTGAAGACATGAAAAGAATTATTAATGCTTTTTACATTATTTACATGGTTTAGATATTAATCCTGAATTCGATAATATTAATTTGTTAAATAGTTAATCATAATAATAATAAATTATTTAAACAGTTAATCTATAGGAACTTTAAACACTTGGTACTTTCTGTGAATTAATTATTTAAAAAATATAAGAAAGAGATATATCAAGACAGAAACGCAATTCGTAACTAATCGCAGATAAATAATAAATGAACATCTACCTAAGGACCCCCAAAAAGGGAACACAAAACCCTTATTTTATGACGTAATTTAAACAAGTAATGATATCTTTACACTTAACACTCGGCTTTTCAGCACCGAGCTTAATTTACAACTCTCCCCCACCGGAATAAGGTATAAAACACCATGGCACCAAATCCATCTCATCTCATTGAAAACCCTCATAAAAGAATAACAAAATGATCTAACAATTTAAGAGTTTCATCCGTTGCCTCTCTCTCATGGTGGAGGCAAAGGGTGCGAGAGGGAGCGCCGCTTCGTCTCAAGATGGGCCAGAATCAATAAAGTCGGTGCAACTAGGAGATATGGGTCACAGAGTGCACTCTCTACCCCACAGATTAGGGCGGGGCCAACTAATAACGTCTTCTGAGAAAACTCGTACATACTTCGATATTAAAGGCCCCTAGGTATAATATACCAACGTAAACCCTAGCAAAGGTTGAGTGTATACCTTCAGCTAAGCAATGAACTTATAACAGCATGTTCTTAGAGATATTGCTAAACTTAATTCTTACTCAGTTCAGTAAAATTACCTATAGTAATATTATAAAGCTGAAGGGTTTGTTTGTTTGAATGCGCTAATCTCAGGACTACTAGTTCGAATTCATGAATTCTTTTTGTGTTAGATAGATCATGTATTTAGGAAGGTTTTAGGCTATATAACATCACCCTGCTACTAATAGGAGCTAAGAATATATAAAAATAATATAAAAATCAAATTATTATAACAGTGCCATCTTTGTTTCATGTATTAAAAACTTATACCAATCAAATCACGGCATCGGCCAATCAAATTATGTATCTTCTTTCTACTACACATTTTTAGACTCCGCATCAATTAAAACACGCCATTTGGCCTCCGCACCGCGTAACGGGAACCGCTTCTTACGCCGGGTCCTCTTTATATTTGGTTCGTGTTTTATACCATATCATGTACCTACTTAAGCACAGTGTCCACCTAATATACAAATGAATATTTCGTTCCCGTTTCCAGTAAGCCCCTTAATGGGCAGCCCCTGCCGCCGACAGATATTGCCTAGTCGTGGCCAAGTAGATACTAGGGCGTTTTTGCTTGCTCTTGTCAAGAGGTCTTAGTTGCCATAATTGGTGTAGTTTAAATGTGCTTCCTTTTAATTAGTTGGCAATTAAATGTAATTCGAGATAGGTTTTTCCAGTATGATGTGTTAAGATGTTGATGTCTGAAGTTTTACTATCCATTTTAAGTTGATTTAGGGCAACGTGTTTGCAAACATAAATACCCTGTTATGAAATAATTTTCGGTAAGCAAACTATGCCGTATACTAAAAGAAATTATTGCCTTTAACGTCGTTTTTGATATACGACTGGAAATATAGGTATGATGTGCATTATATCTTTATAAACGACAGAACCTAAATGGTTTTTTGAAAATCATTTAAGCATCGGACCGGCCATGGTTAATTTACAATCATTACTCTATTGTGTATTACATACACTGTACGCTAACGCGAAAAGTAACTAAGACTACAAATTTGTCTCTAAGTACTTTCCTTCATCTTTTAAGGAATTTCAAAACGTCCGTAATATTTCCAAAAAAACATCACCTACTCTTTTACCCTAAAGAAACAATAGTCTCTTCGCAACGACAAATATTTTCCAGCACAACCTTATTGCATCTTACAGTTCAGGCGAGACACAGCTGCATAGTCGGGGCAGTAATCGAATCCGGGACCTCGTTTAGCACCCGATGGGCCATCAATCACTCGGCCACTGAACCCTCCGTGTGAGTGCAGCTTTATAACGGAGAGGTGTATACATGGGACTTTATAAAGAGCTTTTGTTGCGAAAGAACTTAGTATTAAGTTATGTGACATTATTTTGTTATCAAGCATATAAATAGCTCTTTGTTACGTGTAATCTAACACTAGTATGCGATTTATAAATACATGACCACAATTATATTTTAATAAAGTTTATGATATCAATAATTTATGATAGTTAATAATTACATGTAGTTTAATTGCAATGCTAAAATATCATAACTACTTGTATATTACAGAAAAGTCACTGGCTTATAAGTAAGCGATATGTTATAGTTACTTATTTAACTGTTGTCCTAATTAATTCCAAATTCATTTGACAGTCGCACAGCTGACCCCAGATGC
Source organism: Leucoptera coffeella (assembly GCA_030578115.1). Taxonomy (NCBI): domain Eukaryota; kingdom Metazoa; phylum Arthropoda; class Insecta; order Lepidoptera; family Lyonetiidae; genus Leucoptera; species Leucoptera coffeella. The sequence goes on along the minus strand of JAMBLF010000938.1, from coordinate 113,199 downwards.
GCACAAAAGCTGCCTTTGACAGAAAAGCATCCGATCATTTGACAACTCAGAACATGATTGCTTCTGTACTACGAAACGACTACGAACACGACTACGAGTGCTTTATTTTTTATTATTCATCTAGTAAGTAAGTAAATATAATACAACCACGTTTATATATGCTAATAGAAAAAAGAATGCTAACTAGTTGCCGTTCTTCCTACCATGTTGTAGGAGACCATCAAGGCACCAGGGTAAAAGGAATCTATTGAGCGATGGGATAGCAACCTTTCACCTTTGTTACGTATTAATGTCACAACCTCGATACTAATTCCAAGAGACTTTATTTTGTCTACGAGTAATTGTCCATGCCTTTGAGGACTAAAGCATTTATAATATTTTTGAGAGAATTTTCTTCATTTTACAGGAAAACGGGACTAGCGTGTATACATATTATATAAACAAAGTATTAACTTTGACCATGAGTTGACCCGTTACGAAGGCCATTGCAACAAAGTAAATGACTACTACAACAAACGACGACAAACTAATGACTTTGTTCATAAAATATACGCAATAAGTTCCAGTTTCTTGTAAAATAAAGAATGTATGTACATATAAACTTTTATGTATATTTTAACAATCCTCCATAAAGACAGTTTCTATAAATCTCCCTTCCTGTACACGTATAGCATCCTAAAGGCAGAGTTGGGTCAGTATCTTAAGCGAGCCCACCCTCCGCCGGAATTTGGCGGATCGCCCGCCGCCTTGCATCGAGGCATTTGCATACTCTTACGACTACACGTCTGTACCGAACCGAAATGTTCCTTTAAGTATTATTGACAACTTTGGGGAAATGGCTCCATTTGCAACGTTTACAAATGTGTAGGTTTACATTCCTTTTAATAATAATAGCTTTAATTTCCTTCACATGGCATAATTTACATGTTACAAATTATTAATGATGGAATTGCGTATGTGACGGCCTTTAAAAGAGGTATGAATGTACATTATTTATTTATATCTTGTGATTCTTTACTGATATTCAATTACCGTTTGGGTAACAGTTACTTCTAATTGCAGAGTTCATTCAATTACATTGTCGGTGCGTTTTGATGCTTTAACTTTCAAAATTTATTCAGTAATTATTTGTGATCTGTTGATGTTTAACTTAAACGCTACATTTCAATGCAGTTTACAGTGAGAATACACTAATCGATGTTACATATTTTACGTTCTTTCGCATTCAAAAGTACACAACATACAAAAACGTACAACTTCTTTAATTTCATTCCATTACGTAAAGCTTACATAAGAAACACACCTTCTTTACTTCTACTATATAATATACTAATACCATAGACTAAATAAAAGGCAGGGAATTAATTAATCACATTTCTGCTATATAGCGTATAATATAGAAGCGTGATAAGTCGCCTAAATGGGGGAGGTGGGGTGCTATAACTGCTGAACTCAAAAGCTGATATCGATTAGTATGACGCTGCATGTTTTTGCTAATTCCGGCCAAAACTATTCAATTGGCTCGGATTCCTCTACAAGCTTCGATTGTACGCTTTGTCTGATAATATTAAGGCTTACTGTGTCTTTTAACATGCTTTAGGTACGTAGCAAATTTTTGAAATGAAATTAAAATCTTGGTATTCAACATAAGGATATGAACGTCAAAAAAAAAACAATTTTTCATAAAAAATATGTCATTAACATAAAAGTTATTCTTAAAATAAATCAAATTAGATTAATAAAACTAAAACCAATGGCACTTCGTATGTTGGAGTAGGACTTGATTTAACGAGAAAGAGACAAATACGATAAAAAATATGTATATTAAAAAAAGTCTTACTGTTTTTGGTCGATCTTATAATATGCTGAGTAGTTGAAGCGAGTAATACTTTATTGAAATCCCAGTGATTTGTAGGTAGTTAGTATATCAACATAGACAGAGTGTAGTAAGGTAAAAAAATTTAGTTAATCATTATTTAGTTTATTAAGAAGAAAGTGAAGATTATATTTTAATTGAGCACACTTATAACCCATGTGGACACATAAGGTGTACTCAAAACCAAACTACAGTTTAGGTAATCTTCTAGTCACTAATCTTAAAGCACTAGATTTTAGGTCTCAGCTCAAAACCTGCTAGGTGCTCTAAATGCTTGCGAAATTAATAATGGTGCTTAACGCCGAGTATTTAAGACGATGCTTGGTAAATGTGCTTTGATCTCACGTCATCATAATTCAACGTGGAAGAGATTGCTAGCCCACCAATCTAAATACTGGGAACGCGGATTATGCAATACCTAGTGCATCCTGAAGCTTAGGTAACAAAGCAGTTCTTGTTAACACTGGTATATGCATACACAATATAGGTGAAACGTTATAATAATGTTTTTAGTTATTAACTGTCTCTTCGTAAAATGATGATGTGACGAACGAGAGGTGTGGATGTCAATGATGTGCCAGAATTATGAAACAGGAGTTTTCTGCTTCTGTCTATGTAGGGAAATGGCCGTTAATTGTATCAATTTATTATGTGTGTACAAGCAACAATACCAACAAGTCCAAGAAGAAACTAACGTTTTATTAAGACAATTGAATCGAATATTTTATTCAAATAAACTTCCGTACTTTACATATACGGTAGATCCAATAATCCTCCAGGAGGTAAACAGAACCTCTCCTGCACAACCGGATATGAAAGCTCAGAGTCATTTTGAGGTGGTATGCCGGGTACGTTTATAGAAAGTAAAACAATGGTCAGAGCTAGAACTGTCCTATTTCAAGCTCTAAATACTGTCCTACTATGTGTGACATGCTTACGCCCTTTTTGCTTTAGAGGGCTAGGCAGAGATTACAGACCAGTATACATAAATGAATATATTATCTACAGGTAGTGTTGATAGGGAACTTTTAATTGATGTAAGTTACTAGTAAGTAAGATCCGAATGAAAGTGTTTTTGTATACCCGTTTTGGCATTTCTTAATTATGTACCTTGCTATCGATATAACTACTATCGATTTTAACTACTACTACGCTCATCCTAGCATGTTGTAGTAAGTATAAAGAGGACTAAAAGACTAGGTATCAATGGAAATGATTGAGAAATGGGTTAGGAATCTATCACCAATCAATTCCATGGTAGAAGACTAAAATAGCTTTGAGAGATATTAGGGTTATTTTAACCTTAAAGGGATGAAAGGTCTTCTTGTATATGTATGTAAGGTGAGTATTCTTGTATATGTATGTTAATGTAATGGATAGTGTTTTTTATCTGCTTCAATCACGTTTATGACACTTTCCTTATATGTACAACACGTGCCTTTTAGTTTAAATACAATCCGCGGCTTGTAACTCCCATGTGACGAAATTTTATAATTAAATAGGGGTTCACACGAATACCTTTTAAAAATAAAACACTTCAAAAATGCAGCAGAGTTCTGTATTCAAAGTTATAGATGATGGTTTAAGCCATGTCGTTTTACAAGCACTTCTATTTAATAAATTTAATTCCATTTAAACATACTCCGGGGCTTAAACCCTGAACCCACTGAAACAAGATCTCTAACGACTAAGCTTCACTCCATTTTTCGGAATAGTTGTTTAGGACATGGTATGTGGATGAATGATAGTAGATAACAAATTGAATATATGTGAGTGATGTGGAAGGGCGGTTACGTTGCGGCCGTCTCAATAAGACATATGACAGACAGATAGACGCCATATTGAAAAATTTACGGTACAAGTACCTATAATCGCCGAGTGTACATGAGGAGGTGTAAAAGTATCAATGAAGCAAAAGTGGTGATCTGTGATCTCTGCCTACCCCTCTACAGGGAATCAGGCGTGATGTGTATGTATGTCGTTGTTTTGTACACCCTAGTGTGAACGGCACCCGCCCACATATTGAGATATTAAACTTTTATGGCGTATTGGTTTGCGATGATACCTCTGCTATATTGGATGAGTTGATTTATGAAGAGGTTTGAGACGGTACTTGTATTGCAGATGAGTGTGTCGTTAGCATACCTAATGGAAACAATATGAAGTAAACTTATTCTTCTATATTAAAAGATATCAAAATACGAAATGCATTGAATATTACGGTGAGGGAAAACATCGTGAGGAAACCTTTCTGTTCCCCGAACAGGTAATAGTGCTTGTAAATGGCAACGTGGCTTACCACCTGTCACATTGAGTACTGACTATCTGGTCAATACATGGGTTCGAGGTGGCCATAGAACCTTCGCCTTTGAGATTGAAACCTGAACCTTTGACTACCTCACAAGGGTACGGGTAAGGTTGGTGAACGCGTTTGTTTTTTTAAACATATAAAATGATATAATATATCTTTTCTTGTCGTATTTTTTTTATTTTTGTTGTTATTTTAAAAAAGCTTTATATAAATTATTGGTAATTAAATAATTAATTCAAGTGCTTCCTTTAATTAAACAAAAAGTGTTTTACCTTTTCAATATCACTAATCCTTTTTAGTGACGAAACACAGAATTAATCACCCATGCATCTGACAGACGTAGGTATTTACATACATAAGTACTTATTTACTTTCTAGTTTATTTATTTATTTATTAAGACATCCAACAGCACTTGTGCTTAAAAACACTCTTGTGCCTTACAATTCGCTTTTTACTTAGAATAAACCTTTAAATTCCCCCATCCTTTTCCTAAACGCAACCCCAGCATAACCAAACCCTAGAATAAGCAATACACGTACTGAAAAGAATTTCAATATCTCTTGCCGCTGAACTTTGCTCGAGATCAGAGAATATGTTAATGCAGCCACAACTAGGTCGGACAACTTGGGCGGAGCATTGTCTTTCTGCCCACTGCCGCTGACACTGCTAAGATACACTACGCGATTTGTTGGAGCGCGATTCCGAAGTTCAACGCGTGAGTGTGGAGGGTGCATTAGTACTGTCACCGTGACAGTTCTTGCGTCCGCCATTTTGAATAATGTGAGGTAGAGTACGCGCCACATACGGTGGCAGTTGGAGGCGTCGCCACAGTCGCGTAATTCAGTGTTGCCAGTAAACACGCCAAAAATAGCACTCACTGTGCCATACGGCTCGATACATTATAATATGTAGGTTTCATTTGTAACGGTCTTTGGTTAGAGAGCTATAAACTCAAATAAAACAAATTAATATATCAAAGTCAAAATATTTTTATTCAAAATTGGCCCTATCATAAGCTCTCTTTGAAAGTTATCTTATGATCTGGAATATATATGAGTGAAGTGGAAGGACGGTTACGTAGGGGCCGGCCTAATAAGACATATAACAGTCAGATAGACGCTATATTGAAAAAAGGTGGAAACAAATTAATATATCAAAGTCAAAAGTCAAAATATTTTTATTCAAAATAGGCCCTATCATAAGCTCTCTTTGAAAGTTATCTTATGATCTAAGTATAAATTAAAAAAACTATTTCAAACATGGCACTGAGCATTGTCTTTACATATTTTTTACCGAGGTTAGATCAGCGGAGACCCTAGCTTGGAGAAGAACTAACAAGAAACTCCGGAAATCAATTTATTATAATCACCCTTAACAAACATAAAAATTACAAAGAGTGGGCAAAAAACACAACGCTGGTAATACTAAATTTACCTTTCATACAAAATAACACGCAATGGCGGAAACGTCAAATTTAGTTCCAAGTTTGGCTACTGCCACCGTATGTGGCGGGTACTCTAGAGATTTTTTATAATGTGGTTTTTGAATGTATGTTGAAAAGGGTGATGTTAGAAGTTACTGTAACTGCCTAGTGTGTATGAGTGTTAATGAAGCGAAAGTGGTCTGTCAGGATCGCACCTCTACAGGGAATCAGGCGTGATGTGTATGTATATAGGTATTACCTTATTTTTATCTGTTATTTGGAGTCCTGACTGGTCGTTGCATTAATTTACATTCACGCTTCTTCATCCCCATTGGGATAGATAGAGGCTATCGGTCGCCATCTTGAACGAGGCAGACTTTCTCTTGCCTCATTCACACACGTTTACCTTCTCATGCATGTTTTCCTGTTATCCATGCTACGTATTACGTATCTTTTTTATTTTAGTTTTCTCTAACCCTACAATTCACCTTGTCTCTATAAATTATTTACGTAATACTCTATTCAGAATATCGCTCTATGAGATCAAAGATTATTTTATACAAAAAGAGGAATAATTTTATGAAGTACGCTTAAATCACAAAAATGATGTATCTACAATTATATTTTAAACTACATTAGTCTACAATCATTGGGCATAATGAATCTATTCTAAAACGTACAGAGAATAGCCAAAACGAATGTTTAATTAACAATAAAACTGGACAAATTTAAACATAGCTTCCAACGCAACCATTTAGGCAATTAGTTTTATCCTAGAGCATAATTGTTCTACTTAGTTTATTTTTATATCCTAATACCAATTGTTGCTAATTATCGCATTTTGAATTGTTAACGCACATTTCCTACATACGTAATTTAAATTGTCACTGAGAACAGAGTTTTATTAACTTAAAGATTAGATTAGAAATTCAGAATCATAAGTAGCCTGCTTTTCTTTCGAATTGTCAAAAAGCAGTTAAATCTTGTGTGTTATGGACTAGCAGCATATATTCCTTATTAATGGAATAACAACTCACACAACAAAACATGTGACCAAAAATATAATATATCCCAAAGATGATTTCCTAAAGAGTTATACGCACGCAAAAGTATGTATAAAACTGAAAACATGATAACTTATTACCTTCTTAATAAAATACAGTTCTACTAAACCCTTCATACACCTAAAACTCTTTACAAACGTTTCCTAGAATGTAAAGCTGTGCTGCCTTAAACGAACTAATTCTCTCTACGTCGCACTTTCTTGTTAAATAGAAAACGTGGAGTCTTTAAATCTTTAGAACTTGAACGACGAGTAGATTATTTTCATTACTACGTTACAGAGTTGATGAAAACTTTGGTGTAACTTAAACTCAGTCAAGAGTTTAGCGGTAATGATAATATCTAAAGTCGTGCTTTGATTGGCGTTTATTTTAATTCTTGAAGCCAAACGAAGCGTTTTATTTGTTTACGTATTTATGAATTTGATTGAGTATTTGTAGATTGAAATAAATAATATAACTCTATTAAGTAAGTCATTATAAGTAAGTTTAACCGTTTACTAGGATGTATATACGAGAGAAGATACTAAAATATGATAAGTTACAATAGAGGTCTTGGAAATCTGACTCTACGGGAAAATAAGCAAGAAGTTTATCTTTATATGTGTAATTGCAATATATTTTAGTGTAATATAAACTTGGATGCACTAATATGAAAATTTATAGGTATTTAAATTAACACATTAGCGATAATTTAAATGCAGATAGTTTTCCCTTACAAACGCATTACAAAAAATACTACGACAACGTTTCCCATTTTCATCAACAGATGGATACTTGGAATCCTGGAAACTGAAATTAATCTATATTTAGCTGACATTCCAATTCAATCAACAGCATTCGTTAACGGAGTAATCCTGATTGAGTTCGTACCCTGTTTGCGTCTGACGAAATGTAATTGAAATAAGGATTTTATGTAATCCAAATAATGATTTCCATATTCGTATGTACAGTCAACGCTAAAAGTGCAGTCCCAGCAACTTTTTATAAGGTGTAAGTTTATAAGAACAAAAGGCATTATTTTACATTTTAAAACTGGCGCCACTATTTGTCATGGCTACTATACGTTTGCATGCTTCGAAAAATATTGTCTTTTGTTTTTATACATGTAAACCTAATAAAAAGTTACTGGGACTGTACTTTTAGCGTTGACTGTACATAATATACATATTATGTACTCAATAAAATGTAATAACATATGTATATTCATCGGGAGTGATTGGCGAATATATTTGGTATAATTTATTTATTTGTGAAGAGACTATGATTTTAAAATACTGGATAGTCATTACTTGTTTACATAGAATACCGTGTTCTATTGTCGTTCTAAGCATTTCTCTAAGAGCACATACAGTTCAATATTCTATTACCATAATAATTAAACGCAATAGAACATTAGTGACAGGTTGCTAGACCATCGCCCAATAGATTCCATTTACCCCTAGTCCCTTAGTCGCCTTCTACGACATGCCGGGAAGAACAGCAGCTAGTTAGCATTCTTTTTACGTCCCAGCTAGTGACAAAGGACAGGTTCCATTAAGACATTGCAACCTTAACATTCATGCTAAAAAGATATTATATCTCCGATGTTCTGACCATTCCACAAAGGAATAAAAGGACGTGAATGTATGTAATAATTCAACAGGTCTGTTTTTCGCCAAATGTATTTGCTAATTACATTACCAGACCATTCAGAAACAAACAAGGCGATGCTAATTCTTTTGCAACCCAAGCGGCCCGCAGTTGCGGAACTAAGTTGTGCTATAGGATAGTACCGTCAGCAGCGGAACGCTCCGTGTCAATTTGCACTAGAAGGATTTCCTTGAACCGATAGTGATGTACCGATCTCTCTGAGCCGCGCTTTTATCGATAGTTTGAAAGCTTTTGAAAACTTGCTGCGAGCGGGCGGTGCTTACGCTTGCTCACTCACTTTTTCGATCGATTTAATCGCCGTTTTATTCAATCCCTAGATGTGGACGTGTTGAATGATTTATGCTCTTAGAACATAGGTGACGTTAGTGTAGTTCTAAAGATACAAAGTGTTAGTAGTAGGAGTATTAATCATAAGATCATACGATTTTGGGGTTCTATAGAGTAGATATTAGAAATGTTTCTTTTTGCGAAGTTGGTATGACTCTATGGAAGATGATATAAATTGGTATCGAGTAAGTAATATATATATACATTCACGTCCTTTAATTCCTTTCGGGGTGGATAGAACCTCGGAGATTAAGCATCTCCTAGCTCACTTTTAATTATAAAAATTGGGATTATGCTGTCATATAGAACAGTAGTGACATGTTGCTAGATAATCACCTAATTGATCCCATTTATTCCTAGTCCCTTAGTCGCCTCCTATGACATGCTGGAAAGAACGGTAGTTAGTTAGCATTCTTATTTCTTACCCGACTCGTCTGGAACACTGGTATGAGTAAATAACTAACGAGATAGACAAAGTACTTTATTTTTCCTTTAGAATAACTAAAGGTCTATAAAAAGGCTTAGATCTTACAGTTTTAAACCACCTTTTGTCTAGTACCTGCATTGTCATCAGTATTGGGTCAAGCCTTCGTCTTAGAATGCGGGACCCTTCAGGTGAAGTGATCAGAAAAGGGTCAAAAACAATTTCATAACCCTTGCGTTGCGGTACTCGAATTATGAATAAACTCTGGTACATGCAAGTATTGGTAAACTGAAGTATTCATTGTTTTATCTAGTACTTTCTAAGGTTGTCGTATGTATCTATATCTTAAATTGGATTTAGTTTAGAATGTCAATTTTTTGTATTATAAATATAAACATTAATTTTCTATACTGCCATTAGAACAAGATAAAACTAATGATTCATTTCCCGTATAAAAACTACATCGTTCTAAATTACATTGTATAAATAACTAGTGACCCGGTCCGGCTTCGCACGGGTATAAAATATATAACCTACTCCACTATTTAATGGATGTTATTATACATATAAACCTTCCTCTTGAATCACTCTATCTATTAAAAAAAACCGCATCAAAATTCGTTGCGTAGTTTCAAAGATTTAAGCATACAAAGGGGCATAGGGACAGAGAAAGCGACTTTGTTTTATACTATGTAGTGATTTGTAGCACTTTACTCCACCTGATAATAAAGCTTACATTGGTTTTAGTTTAGAATGCCTACCTTTTGCATACAAAGATTATAAATACAAACACTAATTTTCTATACTGCCATTAGAATAGATAAAAAACTAATGATTCATTTCCCATATAAAAACTACATCGTTCTGTGTAAACACAGCGTATGTTTATATACAGGCTCCATAGCCATTAGATTCTATAGACATGGCGAGCGTAATATAAGCTGGTAAAGTAATTTACTTTTATACGTTCATATAACTTTACATACATACACATCACGCCTGATTCCCTGTAGAGGGGTAGGCAGAGACAACGGATCCCTATTTGTCCCGATCCTGACAGACCATTTTCGCTTCATTGACATTCATACATCCTCTCATACACTCTCGGCGGTTATAGGTACTCCTAACCTCACATTTTTTCAATATAGCGTCTATCTGACTGTTATACATATGTCTTATTAGGCCGGCCCCTACGTACGCACCCTTCCACTTCATTCATATATATTCCTTTTGTCAATCTGCTATCATTCATCCGCATAACATGTCCAAACCATCGAAGCATGCTCTTTTCAATCTTAGTCACTACATCCTCTTTCAAACCGCAACCTTCCCTTATCACACTATTTTTAATTCTATCATTCAATGTTACTCAATTTACTTATTTGTTCCTATATAGTATAGTATTTATATACTTTTATACCGTGTCGGGTACCTACTTAAACCACACAGAGTCCACCTAATGTACAAATGAATATTTCTGTCCCCGTTTCCCTTAATGGGCAGCCCCTGCCGCCGACAGATATTGCCTAGCCGTGGCCAAGTAGATACTAGGGGGTTTTTGCTTGCTCTTGTCAAGAGGTCTTAGTTGCCATAATTGGTGTAGTTTAAAAGTGTTTCATTTTAATAAGTTGGCAATTAAATGTAATGTATTTGAGATAGGTTTTTCCAGTATATACATATTCTTGGATGTGTTAAGATGTTGATGTCTGAAGTTTTACGATCCATTTTAAGTTGATTAAGAGCGACGCGTTTGCAAATAAATACCCTGTTATGAAATATTTTTTGGTAAGCAAACTATGCCATATGCTAAAAGAAGTTATGGCCTTTAACGTCGTTTTTGATATATAACTGTGATTACAGGTATGAAATGCATAATATGTTTAAAAAAAGCTGAACCTAAATTGTTTTTTCAATATCTTATAAACATCTGATCGACCATGGTTAATTTACAACATTACTCTATTATGTAATAACATACACTGTACACTAACGCGAAAAGTAACCAAGACTATGTATATAAAGTTCTTTCCTTCATCTTTTAAGAAATTACAAAACGTACATAATATTTCCAAAAAAAATCACCTACTCTTTTACCCTAAATAAACAATAGTCTCTTCAAAACGACAAACAGTTTCCAGTACAACCTTATTGCATCTTACAGTTCAGGCGAGACACAGCTGTATAGTCGGGGCAGTAATCGAATCCGGGATCTCGTTTAGCACCCGATGGGCCATCAATCACTCGGCCACTGAACCCTCCATGTGTGCAGCTTTGTAACGGAGAGGTGTGTACATGGGACTTTATAAAGAGCTTATGTTGGGAGAGAACTAAGTATAAAATTATGTGACATTATTTAACATTTTGTTATCAAGCATATAAATAGCTCTTTGTTACGTGTAATCTAACACTAGTATGCAATTAATAAATACATGACCACAATTGCATTTGAGTAAAGTTTATGATTCAAAATTTATGAAAGGTTTTAATTACATGTAATTTAATTACAATGCTAAAATATCATAACTTTATTACAGAAAAGGCACTGGTTTATAAGATACCGTAACTGTTAAAGTTAGATATTTAACTGTTGTCCTAATTAATTCCAAATTCATTCAGCAATCGCACAGCTGACCCCAGAAGCGCACAAAAGCTGCCTTTGACAGAAAAGCATCCGATCATTTGACAACTCAGAACATGATTGCTTCTGTACTACGAACAAGACTACGAGTACTTTATTTTGTTAAATATACTGAAGCCACGTTTATATATGCTAATAGAAAAAAGAATGCTAACTAGCTGCCGTTCTTCCTACCATGTTGTAGGAGACCATCAAGGCACCAGGGTAAGAATCTATTGGGCGATAGGATAGCAACCTTTCACCATTGTTACGTATTAATGTCACAACCTCGATACTAATTCCAAGAGACCTTATTTTGTCTACGAGTTCTTGTCCATGCCTTTGATGATTAAAATATGTATGTAGATATAAACGTTTATACTTTAAGAAGCCCCCATAAAAACTGTGTCTACAAATCACCCTTCCTCTATAAGTATACATTGACGTCCTTTAATCCCTTTCAACAAAACCACGGAGATATAATATCACCTACTCTAACTCTAATATCTTTAGTATTAATATTTGGGTTGTCATGACATATTGGTGTCACATTGGTGACAGATTACTAGCTCATCACTCAATTGATTTAAGTTTCACCAAATCCCTTAGTCACCTCCTACAACAAGCCGGGAAGAACGTCAGCTAGTGAACATTCTTTTCACGTCCCAGACATATACATCCTCTGTATAGCATCCTAAGGGCAGAGTTGGGTCAGTATCTTAAGCGAGCCTACCCGCCGGAATTTGGCGGATCGCCCGGCGCCTTGCATCGAGGCATTTGCATACTCTTACGACTACACGCCTGTACCGAACCGAAATGTTCCTTTAAGTATTATTGACAACTTTAGGGAAATGGCTCCATTTGCAACGTTTACAAATGTGTAGGTTTACATGTAGTGCTTTTAAAAAAATAGCTTTAATTTCGTTCAGATAGCATAATTTATAATGTTACAAATTATTAAACATGGAATTGCGTAAGTGAAGGCCTTTCAAGAGGTATGAATGTACATTATTTACCTTTATTATTTATTTACATCTTGTGATTCGTCACTGATATTCATATACCGTCTTGGTTCTAATTATAGATTTAATTCAATAACATTGTCCGTGCGTTTTAATGTTAGAAAGTCTCAACTTTTCATAAGTTATTCAGCATTCATTTGTTTTAACTTTTCAAAATTTATACAACATTCGTTTGTTTATCATTATGGTGATCTGTTGAGGTTTAATTCAGATGCAACATGGGAATACAAATTACACAACATACAAAAATCTACATGTTCTTTAATTTTATTCCATTACGTACCTAAAGTATATACAAATAAGAAAGGCTTTCATAAGAAACACACCTTCCTTACTTCCATACTAATTCCATAGACTAAATAAAAGGCAGGGAATTAATTATCACATTTCTGCTATATAGAGTATAATATAGAAGCGTGATAAGTCGCCTAAATGGGGGAGGTGGGGTGCTATAACTGCTGAACTCAAAAGCTGATATCGATTAGTATGACGCTGCATGTTTTTGCTAATTCCGGCCAAAACTATTCAATTGGCTCGGATTCCTCTACAGGCTTCGATTGTATGCTTTGTCTGGTAATATTAAGGCTTACTGTGTCTTTTTACATGTTTTAGGTACGTAGCAATTTTATGAAATGAAATGAAAATCTTTTTATTCAACAATAGGATATAAAAATCACTTATAATTATTTTTTCATAAAAAATACGTCATTAACATATAACTTATTCTTAAAATAAATCAAATTAGATTAATAAAACTAAAACCAATGGCATTTCGTATCTTGGTCTAGGACTTGATTTCACAAGAGACAAATACCATACGAAATATATAAAAAAAAGTCTTAGTGTTTTTGGTCGATCTTATAATATGCTGAGTAGTTGAAGCTTGTAAAATTTAATTGATATCCCGAGATTTATAATTAATTAGTCTATCAATATAGACAGAGTGTTGTTAAGTAAAAAATTGTAGTGAATCATTATTAAGTAGTAACTAAAGATTAAGAAGAAAGTAAATATTATATTTTAATTGCGCACACTTATAACCCATGTGGTCACATAAGGTGTACTGAAAACCAAACTACACTTTAGATAGTCTTCTAGTCACTAATCTTAAACCACTAGATTTTAGGTCTCAGCTCAAAACCTGCTAGGTGCTCTAAATGCTTGCGAAATTAATAATGGTGCTTAACGCCGCGTATTTAAGACGATGCTTGGTAAAGGTGCTTTGATCTCACGTCATCATAATTCAACGTAGAATAGATTGCTAGCCAGCCAATCTAAATACTGGGAACGCGGATTATGCAATACCTAGTGCATCCTGAAGCTTAGGTAACAAAGCAGTTCTTGTTAACACTGGTATATGCATACATAATATAGGTAAAACATTATAATAAGGTTTCTAGTAATGAACTCTCTCTTCGTAAAATGATGACGTGACGAACGATGACAGAGGTGTGAATGTTATTGATGTGCGAGTATTAAGAAACAGGGGTGTTCAGCTTATTATGTAGGGAAATGGCCGTTATTTGTTTCAATTTCTTCTGTGTGTCTCTCTGTTATTAAAGTTATTAGAGAAAGCAACAAGATCAACAAGTCCTGTTACATGAAAGAAACTAACGGAGTGTTAAAACGGCCGAAGGTATATCTTTAATCGATCATACTTTATACATACATACACATTACGCCTGAGAGCCATTCCCTGTAGAGGGGTAGGCAGAGATCACGGATCCCCATCTGTCCCGCTGACACACTACTTTCGCTTCATTGACACTCGAACACTTTACACATACTTTATAGTATATACAGTATCTAGCACTTCTTTGGTACTACTACGTTGCACTTTTACGGTTCCGTTATAATATCAGCGTTACGATTGTCCCCAAGCTTAGACGGAACCTTTTTATGCATCACAATAACACACGCAAGAACTACCTGTATGTTTGTTTAAAAATCTGTGTTATTTACAAGTCATAGTTTTAAGAGATTCGCGATTTACACATTTATTTATTTACAAGTTGTATTATGTCTACGAGTGTGTCTTGTAGTTGTAAAAAACGTATATATTTTTATTACTAACATTTTTACAAATAAAGTTCCTTCACGTTGTTACGTACACGATACATCCTATAAACCTCTAGGAGGTAAACAGAACCTCTCCTATACAACAGGATATGAAAGCTCAGAATCATTTTCAGGTGGTATGCTGGGTACGTATATAGACAGTAAAACAATGGTCAGAGCTAGAACTGTCCTATTTCTAGCTTTAAATACTGTCCTACTATGTTCGACATGCTCACACCCTTTTTGCTTTAAAGAGCTAGGCAGCGATTACAGACCAGTATGCATACAAGAATATATTTTCTACAAGTAGTGTTGATAGGGAACTTGAATTGTTGGTAAGCTACTAGTAAGTAAGATCAGAATGAAAGTGTTTTTGTATACCCATTTAGGCATGCCCTAATTATGTACCTTGCTATCGATAATTTTAACTACTACTACGCTCGTCCTAGTATGTTGAAAAAAGTATGAACATGACTAAAGGAGTAGGTATCAATGGAAATGATTGAGTGATGGGGCTAGGAATCTATCACCAATCAATTCCATGGTAGAAGGCTAAAATAACTTTGAGATCTAAAAGGTTCTGCTAATCTTGAAGAGATTACAGGTCGTGATATTTATGTAATGGATAGTGATTTTTATTCCGCTTTAATCACGTTTATGACACTTAGCCCTATGTACAACACGTGCCCTTTAGTTTAAATATAATCCGCGGCTTGTTACTCCCATGTGACGAAATTTTATAATTAAATCGCGGTTCACACGAATACCTTTAGAGATAAAGATTTAAAAAACAGCAGAGGTATTACATTATAATTATGGCTCACATACATACCTTCGAAAATAAGGTTGTATATATACGTTCATTATGATTATAATGAAAACATGTATGTATAAATTATCTGACATATTATTAGATATGTGATAAGGAAATTAAATCTCGCGGAGTAAACCGGATACTACGAGTATCGACCAAACGAAACGAAATAATTGTACAGATTTTCTCGTAGCGTATTATTAGTATAGAAAAAATACGGTTTTAGCAAAATAATATTAATACTAAACAGTGAAAGAGTAAGAAACATTACCCTTATGGAATAAGAACAAATACTTTCACTATCTCTTTACCGTTGCGGGTTAGTCAGAGGTTTGTACGTCCATCTCCGCAATTACGGAATAAGTAAAGAATTACATATTCTGTAATTGCATAGAAATAGCCACCTTAAATCCTCCGGTAATTAGTATTAGTACTCAATGTGACAAGTGGTAATCCATGTTACGTTTACAAGCAGTCCTATTAAATTAACCTTATTTCTATTGTTACATACTCCGGGGTTTGAACCTTGAACCCACTGAAATATAGTTCCCATTAATTGCTGCACAGATTTTTGGGAGTAATTCTTTAGGACATGGTATGCGAATGAATGATAGTAGATTGACAAAAGGAATATATGTGAGTGATGTGGAAGGGTGGTTACGTAGCGGCTGGACCAACAAGTAATATGACAGTCAGATAGACGCCATATTGAAAAAAGGTGACGTACTTCTAAGTACCTACATATAACCGCCGAGTGTGCGTGAGGAGGTGTAATAGATCCGTGATCTCTGCCTACCCCTCTACAGGGAATCAGGCGTGAATTGTATGTATTTAATGTTTGTATGTAGTTGTTTTGTACACCCTAGTGTGAACGGTACCCGCCCACATATTGAGATATTAAACTTTTATGGCGTATTGGTTTGCGATGATACCTTTGCTATATTGGATGAGTTGATTTATGAAGAGGTTTGAGACGGTACTTGTATCACAGATGAGTGGGTCGTTAGCATACCTAATGGAAACAATATGAGGTGAATTTGTTCTACTATATTAAAAGATATAAAATATTATTGATATTTATCTTTTCTTTACATTTTTCTTATTTTCGTAGTTATTTCTTAGACGACCTCCGTGGCGCGATTTGTTAAGCACCTGAAAGCTAATCGTGAGGTCCCGGGTTCGATTCCCGTTGTAGGCAGAGTTTGGAATTACGCTTTTCTTCTGCTTTCCAGTCTGGTTGTTGATTATATATGCTATATACTATATATTTATTTATATATTATATGTTTATATTTCTTAAATATACGTTGACTAGTACCCTTAACACATGTCTTAAAAGTTACCAATAGCGTCGTAAATATTATTTTAACAAATTTTTAAAATGCTTTACATAAATTATTGACAATCAAATGATAATTAATTGATGTGCTTCCTTTTAAACAAAATTACAATAACTAATTTATAAATTTTCAATATCACTAATCCTTTTCAATATCACTAATCCTTTGTCACACATTACGATTTTAGTGACGAGACAGAGAATTAGTCACTCATGTTTTACTGTCTAGTTTAATAACACCCTTATGCCTTACATACACACATACTTATCACGCCTGATTCCCTGTAGAGGGGTAGGCAGAGATCACTGGTCCCCATTTCTCCCGATCCTAACAGACCACTTTAACTTCATTGACACTCAATATACTTATGCCTTACAATTCGCTTTTTACTTTAAATAAACATTTAAATTCCCCCACCCTTTTCCTAACCGCAACCTCAGCATAACCAAACCCTAGAATAAGCAATACACGTACTGAAAAGAATTTCAATATCTCTTGCCGCTGAACTTTGCTCGAGATCAGAGAATATGTTAATGCAGCCGCAACTAGGTCGGACAACTTGGGCGGAGCATTGTCTTTCTGCCCACTGCCGCTGACACTGCTAAGATACACTACGCGATTTGTTGGAGCGCGATTCCGAACTGCAACGCGTGAGTGTGGAGGCTGCATTAGTACTGTCACCGTGACAGTTCTTGCGTCCGCCATTTTGAATAATGTAAGGTAGAGATTTTTGAATGGATATTGAAAAGGGTGACGTTAGAAGTAACTATAACCGCAAGTGTGTATGAGGAAGTGTATGAGTGTCAATGGAGCGAAAGTGGTTTGTCAGGAACGGGAAAGATAGGGTTCCGTGATCTTTGCCTACCCCTCTACAGGGAATCAGGAGTGATGTGTATATATGTATGTATATATGACCTCATTTTTGTCTGTTATGTGGGGTCCTACCTGGTCTTTGCATTAATTAACATTTACGCTTCTTCATCCCCATGGGAATAGATAGAGGCTATAGGTCGCCATCCTGAGCGATGTAGATTTTCTCTTGCCTCATTCACATACGTTTACCTTCTCATGCATGTTTGCTACGTACTATTGCTTATCTATTTTATTTTAGCTTAGTTTAATTCTACCATTCACCTTGTCTATATAAATTATTTACGTAATACTCTTTTCAAACTATCGCTCTATGAGATCAAAGATTATTTTACACAAAAAGAGGAGGAATAATTTTAGGAACTGCGCTTAAATCACAAAAATGATTTGTCTACAACTCCATTAGTCTACTACCATTGGCCATAATGAATCTATTCTAAAACGTACGGGGGATAGCCAAAACGTATGTTTAATTAACAATAAAACTAGACCAATTTAAACGTAGCTTCCAACGCAACCATTTAGGCAATTAGTTTTATCCTAGAACAGATCTTTACTACTTACTTTATTTTTATATCCTAATACCAATTGTTGCTAATTGTCTCATTTTGAATTGTTAACGCACATTTCCTACATACGTAATTTAAATTGTCACTGAGAACAGAGTTTTATTAGCTCCCTTTTTTAAGCATGGCATCACGTCTAAAACACTAAGAGCAGTTAAATCTTATGTATCATTGACTAGCAGCATGTTATATACATACATTCCATATTAGTGGAATAACAAACCACATATCAAAACATGTGACCAAAGATATAATATATCCCAAAGGTTCTTTCCCAAAGAGTTGTACACACGCAAAAGTATGTGTTAAACTGAAAACATGATAGATTAATATCTCCCCAATGAAATAGAGTTCTAATAATCCTTTTAAACATCTGTATACACCTAAAACTCTTTACAAAAGTTTCCTAGAATGTAAAGCTGTACTGCCTCAGAGGAACTAATTCTCTCAACGTCACACTTTCTTGTTAAATAGAAAACGTGGAGTCTTTAAATCTTTAGAACTTGAACAACGAGTAGAATATTTTCATTACTGAGTTCATGAAAACTTTGGTGTAACTTTAACTCAGTGTAGTGTTTAGCGGTAATGATAATATCTAAAGTCGTGCTTCGATTTAAGCGTATATTTTGATTCTTGACGCTAAACGAAGCGTTTTATTTGTTTTACGTATTTGATTGTGTATGAGTAGATTGAAATAAATAATATAACTCTTTTAAATAAGTCATTATAAGTGAGTTTAGCCACCTAGTATGTATATGCGAGAGAAGATACTAATATGAATTTTTCCTTTATTTACATTGACAAACAAAGCACATATAAAATATAATCCTTAACATAAACTATTTACTAAATTATTTTTAAATAAATTATAATAAAACTATAAATAAAATATTTGAGCCAAATCACTGCCAACAGGGAGAGTGCCTAATATGCTGACAGCATTTCCGCGCTGAATGGCTAAACTAATTCTTAATGATTAAGTAATTATTTAATTCTAAATGTCTAAACTAATATGATTAGTTCACGAAGTAAATTTCTTGGTCAAGATTTGGTAAAAGAATGGTGATTCTGTAAATCTGCCTCTGCAGGAATATAAGCAAGAAGTTTATCTTTATATGTATAATTGCAATATATTTTAGTGTAAACCTTGGAGGCACTATTGTGAAAATTTATAGGCATTTAATAACACTCGATCATAATATAGTTTTCTCTTACAAACACGTTTAAAAAAATACTACGACAACGTTTCCCATTTTCATCAACAGATGGATACTTGGAATCCTGGAAACTGAAATTAATCTATATTTAGCTGACATTCCAATTCAATCAACAGCATTCGTTAACGGAGTAATCCTGATTGAGTTCGACCCTGTTTGCGTCTGACGAAATGTAATTGAAATAAGGATTTTATGTAATCCAAATAATGATTTCAATATTCGTATGTACAGTCAACGCTAAAAGTGCAGTCCCAGCAACTTTTTATAAGGTTTAACTTTATAAGAACAAAAGACAATATTTTACATTTTAAAAGTGGCGCCATGCATTGTCATGGCCACTATACGTTCGCATGCTTCGAAATGAATAATATTGTCTTTTGTTCTTTTACACGTAAACCTTATAAAAAGTTACTGGGACTGTACTTTTAGCGATGACAGTACATATGTACTCAATAAAATTTAATAACATATGTATATTCATCGGGAATGATTGGCGAATATATTTGGTACATTTTATTTATTTCATTGTGAAGGATTTTAAAATACTGGATATTCATTACTTGTTTATATAGAATACTGTGTTCTATTTACGTTCTAAGCATTTTCTAAGAGCACATACAATTCACTATTCTATTACCATAATAATTAAACGCAATGGAACATTAGTGACAGGTTGCTATACCATCGCCCAATTTATACCATTTATTATTAGTACCTTAGTCGCCTCCTACGACATGCCAAGAAGAACAGCAGCTAGATAGCATTCCTTTTACGTCCCAGACTAGGAAAGGACAGGTTCCATTTTGACATCGCAACCTCAACATTCATGCTAAAAAGTAACCTACGAGATATTATATCTCCGATGTCCTGACCATTCCGCAAAGGAATAAAAGGACGTGAATGTATATGTCTGTAAGAATTAAAAAAGTGTATTTTTCGCTAAATGTATTTGCTAATTACATTACCAGACCATTCAGCAACAAACAAGGCGATGCTAATTCTTTGCAACCCAAGCGGGCCGCAGTTGCGGAACTAAGTTGTGCTATAGGAGAGTACCGTCAGCAGCGAAACGCTTCGTGTCAATTTGCACTAGAAGGATTTCCTTGAACCGATAGTGATGTACCGATCTCTGAGCCGCGCTTTTATCGATAGTTTGAAAGCTTTTGAAAACTTGCTGCGAACGGGCGGTGCTTTCGCTTGCTCACTCACTGCTTCGATCGATTTAATCGCCGTTTTATTCAATCCCTAGATGTGGACGTGTTGAATGATTTATGCTCTTAGAACATAGATGACGTTATTGCAGCTCTAAAGATACAAAGTATTATTAGTAGAAGTATTAATCATAAGTCCATACGATTTTGGTGTTGTACGTTTGTGGTATGCTCAGACTTTAAAGATATTAGAGATCTCTCTTTATTTAAAAAAATTGGTATAACTCTATGGAAGATAATATAAATGGTGGTATCATTAACCTTTTTAACGAGTAAGTAATATACATTTACATTCATGCTTTTTATTTCCTTACGGGGTGAACGAAACCTTGGAGATATAATATCACGTAGGTCACTTTTAGCATGAAAATTGGGATTATACTGTCATATGAAACGTTGGTGTCAGGTTGCTAGCCAATCACTCAATTGATCCCATTTACCCCTAGTCCCTTAGTTTCCTCTTATGACATGCTGGAAAGAACGGCAATTAGTTAGAATTCTTATTTTTTCCCCGACTAGCCCATGACACTGGTCTGAGTAAATAACTAACTAGATTATACTAAGTACATTATTTTTCCTTTAAAATAACTAAAGGTCTATAAAAAGGCTTCGATCTTATAGTTTTAAAACACCTTTTGTCTAGTACCTGCATTGTCATCAGTATTGGGTCAAGCCTTCACCTTAGAATACGGAACCCTTCAGGTGAAGTGATCAGAAAAGGGTCAAAGGGTATTTCATAACCCTTGCGTTGCGATACTTGAATTATGAATAAACTCTGGTACATCCAAGTTTTGGTATACTGAAGTACTAGTTGTTTTCTCTAGTAGTTTTTAAGGTTGTAGTATGTATGAAGTGTTTTATATAATTAATTACTAGCGACCCACTCCGGCTTCGCACTTCTGGCTATTTAATGGATGTTATTATATATAAACCTTCCTCTTGAATCACTCTATCTATTAAAAAAACCGCATCAAAATCCGTTGCGTAGTTTCAAAGATTAAAGCATACAAAGGGACATAGGGACAGAAAAAGTAACTTTGTTTTATACTATGTAGTGATTTGTAACATTTTACTCTAGCTGATAATAAATCTTACATTGGTTTTAGTTTAGAATGTCACCCTATTGCATTATAAAGATTATAAATACAAACACTAATTTTCTATACTGCCATTACAACAAGATAAAAACGAATGATTAATTTCCCGTATAAAAACTACAACGTTCTTTACACCATACAAATAATTAACACACTTTATTACACCGAATATACAAAGTATTTCACAGTTAACTAATTAACTTAACGTACTTCTATGTGTATTTGTAGAGAGTGTATGAATGTCAATGAAGCTAAAATTGTTTGTCAGGATCGCGATACATATGGATCCAAAAAATTATCCCACCTCATACTATAAGGAAACAATATTATATGAATGTACATATGTTGTTTAACGTACTAGGCAAATTTATATTATAACATGTAACTTTATATTCATCTGAATACAGTTGTACATAAAGTTACTATATCCAGTAAAGAAAGTAAATTTTAATATTGAAATATCCTGTAACCATCTCACAATTTCCTTTCAAAACAAGCGTATCTTTAAACGTGAAGCACTGGGTCGTCTGTGCATTAAAGTTCCGGCGCTTATGCAGCGGAGCCTCTTTTTCCGCGAGCGATTAATCTAATGAAATTAGAAGGCTTCTCGAAAGCGGCTTAGCGGAAATGCTCTGTAATAACCGATGTTTTCCCTAACTTTGACGGTTTACTGGCTAATACTAGTGCTGATGTTCTGAGCATGCTTGGAGATATGTTTTAATCTTAATTTTACATACGCACATACATACGCGTCACGAATTGTGTATACACACTCCCGTTTTTATTGTGGCGGGGTAGTCAGAGACTTGAGTCCCCTTCTCCGAAATCTCGAATGCATGTTAGGCAGTGAACCGTATCGCTGTATATAGGCACTGGCTATTACTTATTGCTAACGATGTTTTCCCTCACCGTTAGCGACAGTAAATTATATACGTAAATCTTAATTTATATTTGGTCAATTCTGAATTTCTTGCTTTAATGCCAATGTTATGAACACCTTAATTGGCATGTAAAACACTACATAACACTACTTGTAATTGCTTAGATTAATATAAGATGGTTTTCTTTCTTTTTATAAATAAATAATTTATATTCATTTAGTTCAGATACTCATCTGGTGCAATGATGGATGAGATGTGAACAAATATGAATTACTTCGAAATAGCGGAAATTCTATAATCTTTAACGATTTTATAAAGAATAGTAATTGTAAAGCCTACAATTTTACGTACGAGTTTATGCTATTAATTACTTCATATAGATAATCAAGTACATTATTCTCTAATAAAAGACCCGAAAGAACTAATGGTTATATTTAAGGACGGGAATAATATAAAAAGAGTTATAAAGTCGTAGTAGTCTCTAACTTAAAATACCTAAGTCCGACTAATTTTCCACTACGTTAGCTTCATAATTCCATTTGAAACGTTTTCAGTGCTCAAAGACTAGTTCAGGACAATAGGACTTATAAAACTAAGTAATATGTAGTAACTACTAGGTACTAATACTACTACTTTAAAGTTATGTTATACGGATGAATAATAGTACAAAAAGAATATATGAGGGTGAAGTGGAAGGACGGTTACGTAGGGGCCATATGACAGATTAGATGCCACATTGACAAAGGGTGATGTTTAAATGACAGTCAGATGGACGCCATATTGAAAAAGGGGGACGTTAGAAGTACCTATGACCGTCGAGTGCAAATGAGGAGGTGTATCAGTGTCAATGAAACAAAAGTGAATTGTCAGGATCGGGACAGATGGGGATCCGTGATCTCTGCCGATCCCTCTACAGAGAATAAGGTGTGATGTGTATGTATTATAGTGCTAGGACTTACCATGACTGCATTGACTTTGAAGTCCAGATGGTTCTTGACTTCAGCCGCGAGGTCCCTGACTATTAGCAGCCCGTCTCTTCTGACCACATCCACATTGTTTTCTTCGTATTTCTGGAAAAAGAATAAGTGTTAACTAAAAATTATAGTTACATATTAAGACACTTTTCTTTTGTTAAATTGGGTGTAGCTTAGTTGTGTGTTGACTCTGTATCATTGGGTGCAGGATTAAAATCCCGCCTGAGCATGTACCATTACAAATGAAGTTTATAGAATTTGTATGAACACTTTCGTAGTAAAAATACTTTTGTGAATTGCACCGAATACTACGGCGAGAGAAAACTTGGTGAGGAAACGTACTTGTTCCCGAAGTAAGAGCTTGTAAATGGCGACATGGCTTACCACCTGTCACATTGAGTATGGACTATCTGGTCTACACTTGGGTTCGAGGTGGCCATAGAATTACTACCTTCGCAATTGCGGAGATGGACACCTGAACTTCTGAGTACCCCGCAAGTGTTAATGGTCGTAAACGCGTTTGTCTTTTGTCTAAAGTTAGAATCTGTGTAACTATAAGCAAAATTAGTGTTTTAACGTCTCGTTCTATGCTTACTTGTGACATACATAGAAAGCTCACTACCTGTTTTTCATTCCTGCATTTATAGATACTAAGATGCTTAAAGACATTGGAACGGAAGCATAGGACAACAAATAAAATGCAGAATTTCTATCAGTATACGAAAACAAGCCCAAATATGCATAACCTCAACATCTACCTACCAATTAAACTCCACATTAACAGGGCGACAATATTTCAAAGCGAATAGAGTACCTAGTGCTAGCAATATCTGCGTGGAGCAGTCGCGGTGGAATTTATGGCCTCAGCAGATAAACATTGGCAATAACGTCGCTTTGGCCGAATAACTAACAACAAATCGTGGCGTGTTGGACCCCGAACGCACTTCTTTACATATGTTGCGGTCTGATATGATATAATAATAATATTGTAGGACGTTATTACACCAATTGAACTAGCCCCTTGGCAAGTACACTTAAGATAGTGTTAAGGGTACTAGTCAACGTATTTTTAAGAAATATATACTTATTATATATAGATAAATACAAATATAGCATATATAATCAACGACCAGACTGGAAAGCAGAAGAAAAGCGTAGTTCTTAACTCTGCCTCCACCAGCAATTGAACCCGGGATCTCACGATTAGCGTTCAGGTGTCTAACCGATCGGGCCACAGAGGTCGTCAGATATTTGATTGTGATCTTGTATTTGGCGCGAGTTTTTAGTAGCTTAGAATTTGTATAAGGTAATCTTATAAGTATTTACAAGACGAACAATGATGCCTACTTACAAACGTGCTTGTACTTATATATTCACGTCTTTTAATCCCTTCTGGGGTCAGAACCTCACAAACACAACAACTTCGCCTTCTTCGCGTTTTTACATACCTATCATTGTACATTTATTAGTATAGGTAACAATGATTGTTTACACCAAATTAGGTATTGGTAGCAGTTTTTACTGGTAGAGTTTTTTGTAGTAGGAGTATAGCCGGCATTTATATTGAAATATTTGTCGATATTGTTGTCAATTTACTCAATGCAATTAAAATTTTAGTAAACTTATCATCATCTGCTATTCGTGTCATTTTATTATATTTTTATTGTTGACTATTCTAACAAATGGAGGTCAGAAGGGCCTGGGAACAATGCCATTGTGCCTGTTGATGAGGCCAATGCTTAATTGAACCTCTTTGGTGAGTGCGCGACTGAATAATGAGGGTAACACAATTTACATTTGTTTTGTCTGGCTGTTTTGTTGGGTTTCTTTTTACATTATTGTCTATTGAACTTACTTACAAATACATGAGGAAACTGGTATAACTAGTAGTAACCAAAAAGAACTGGTCAATCAAAGGTAATCTTTATTTTAATATTTGATAATTTGTTTGCAGTTAGTCTTCGTTTTTATAAAATCGTTGGTTTCTGTCAATGTTTGTTGTATTGAGTACTTCGTTCTGAAAGAAAACCTATTTGAACTGTTCTACTACATCATCATTACATAATTTTATATCTATTTTTTTTTATTTTCGTATAATTTTTTTTGTATCTTGTGTCATTAATATTATTTTGTCAAATGTGGAATCTCAATAAAGGAATATTAATATTAACATTTGATAAATATACTTATTTACAACCTCTTTGGTTTACCACCCTTCTAAAAGCATAAATATACATGACCCTAGTCCCATTCACTGTGAATGAGTTGCACCGCAATAATACAGCCGACTCATTCGGGAGGAAGTAACATGGCGGCTGTCAAATTTAAAAATGGAGCACTTCCGGGGCCTGCCAAATTATTGTTATTCAAGCCTGGGGCGCAGTCGGCGACGCTCGTTATTGGATTCCGGATTGGGATGAGCCTCTCTGCTCCGGCCGCGATTCTGCTAACTGGTTGCAGCGGAAGTTTAACGTCTTAGGTAATAATTGTAATTTAAGAATAAGTTAATAATTATATAAGGTAATGTCAAAGGTCAAAGCAGATTTAAAAAAATGCAACCGATGTGTTCTTCAGTTTCATTAATGAAGTTTAATAGGTATGAAAATTATTATATAAATTTTTGGTCATCTATGTATATTTTGACGATAAAAATGCATATTTTTAGCTTGTTATTATTACAAGTTTGAGTATAAGCTTATTATAGAACAAGGCTCTATGGCGCAAGTGTACGAGGAGACCCGACCCCAAATAAACTGGGAAGAGGGTTGGACAAAGAAGAAGAAGAGTATAAGCTTATTAAAATGAGGGCTTAAACTTCTAATGAACCATGTTTAAAAATTATATATGTGGCAAAATATGAATGCCGATTTAAAGCGTTTAAATACTACCTTTCGTCTTACTTGTTCGACCGAGCCTCGTTAGGAGAATCAAGCCTCTTGCTTCGCTATCAAACGTTACGATTCTATCCGAATCCCCGAGGTGTATTATGAATAACAAGGTTTCAGGGTTAATTGCGAAACCTATTTATTCAAATGAGCTAGCTCCTAAACGAACGAGGGTACAAGTAACGCAATTTCCACTACCGCAAATCAACTGTATATTTATCATATAAAAGTTGGTGACATATACATGAGGTATTTTTTTTTAATTTTTTATTTTTAATATGGCCATACATCGATAGATTAAGTCGGCCTGCAAAAACACGGCGTATACTTTTATAAAGTATTTGGTTTGAAAGAAAGTTATGTGATTTATTATACAATGATAATGCTTGAAATGACCATTTACATACATACATATACATTCTTATCTTTAATTCCTTTTTGAGGAAGACATAATCTTGTAGACAAGATAATATCGAGGTTACTTTTTAACATGAATATTGGGGTTTTGATGTCATATGAAACATTGGTTGTTTGCCCATGAGCCAATAGATTCCATTTACTCCTAGTCCATTAGTCGCCTCATATGGTATTTCGTAAAGAACAGCAGCTTGTAAACATTCTTTTTACGTCGCAGACTAGCACAGGAATAATCACTTAACATGAATAAATAGAACTAAATAATAAGAAGTATCTTATACAATAAATTTACGAAGTTCATGTCATCATATTGCATCATTTGATAACCCACAGTTCTAGAGACAGTGAACATAACGGCCACTGGTTCCACCTAAGATCTAAACAGCATATTCTAGAATAAAATACCTATAGACTTAATGCAGATAGGCAATAGGCAATCTAGGTCATGGATCAAAGCGATACTTCTCTTTATGTCGAACTGATTTTCCAGCAGAGTTCACGGAAAACTCACTCAATATTGTGTTAACTCTAACGTTTATGAATAATTGTGCAGCCGAATGCATACTTTCTAAACAGTTGGATTTGTATTGAGTTTGTTATGGTTGTGAGTGTCTGTGTTTATGTTAGATAATGGGCTTAATCATAGCATATCTAATTTTGTTAACTACATCAGTGGTAAATAGTAGCTTTGAAAGAAAATAATATACGTAATAAATATGGTCTTCATTTCATGACTGACGGTTATAAAATGAAATTAATGTTATTTTCTACATTAATCTCAACCGTTTCTTTAGAGAGGCAAAGATAGTACCCGATTTCGTCTTTTCCAATGCTATACAACAAGGTTACTATCAACAACTAACATACATACATACTTGTCTTCATTTTAGTATTACCAAAGCTTACAAATTAATTTTCGTTAAAGTACGTTTGTTTCGTTCCCCCTGCAAGGTGGACGGATAACCTGAGAAAGGTTGCTATTTCCGCTAGCTTAGGGCCACAAATGATCGGTTTATGTAACGGTTAGGGTGGTCTACGTCCAGCAGTGTACTACAATAGGCTGATAGATTGATACAAATCCCTGTATAGATAGGTATACTTAAAGCGTAACACAACCTTCTCACCGCTTATTTATGTTGTCTAGTACCTTTTCGTAAGTAGTAGTGAATGAGTCACCCGCAGAGCCTGAAAATCGGCTCATACTAGCTGTTTAATTGAATTTAGGTTTCTTGTTGCTCGCTCGCATTGTGAAGTAGCTTATAGCAGTTGCATTAATTCAAATTGCTTTGTATATGCGTACTTAGAGAATGTGCTCTTATTTATTTCATAGATTTAAAATTTTAATAGAACCGTGATTTTTGGTTGTAGAGTCAATATAATAAATATAGATCAGAATGTATGATTGGTAGAGTATACATCCGTAAATGGTAAAGAAAGTTGAAATTTTACTAATTAAGTCGGTTCCTACAACATCCCGTAAAAATTGGCAGCTACAATGTCAATACCCCATACTTATTCTAGGGAAAATGACTGTCATAAGTATGACTTTTGATACATTTACGTATGAGCTTATAGGACTAGTAATAATTTCAACTGAACACAACAGTTACACATATAAACATTTGTAGCGTATAAAACAATATGCTACATGTCAAATACAGTAAACATCTCCTTGTTGTATATACAGGGTGGCGCATTCAAAACGGTCAGTATGGGAAAGTCTGAAACTATAAGAGATACGAAGATTTGTTCTTAGGAATCATGTCACCGATTTTGATAAAAAGAAAAACTGCATTCATACTTTCTTTGAAAAAACAACTGTAACCAGTACGGGAATCGAACCTGGTTTCTTTGAAAAATAAACTCGCCCTTTTCACTTTTTCTTTTTAAATATCGATTGTGTAGGTCTTAAGCTGTAAATGTTCCTATGAAACATGATGTCTAAAATGAATAAAATGCATTGTTTTGGCATACTTTAGTTTATCATAGTAGGTATTCTAAGTGACCACCGTTGTTTTTAATACAATATTCAACACGTTTAGGTAACGATCTTACTGTTGAATTTTGTATTTTCATGTGGTGAATTTGCGTTAAATTTGACTCTATGCTACTTTTAGGTCTTCAACGGTGTCATAGCTTGTTTTGTAAAATTCATTCTTAACGTATCCCCACAAGAAATTTTCAAATATGGTATAACACGTCACTTTAAGTGGAATTTTTAATAGATTGTTAGTGTTTGATTACTGTAGATAACAAAACTTTCTAAACGGATTAATGCAATGCTAATGCCACATAATATGGTGTATGTAACAAGTAGAGAGGTACAAAACTACAAATAGCCATAGAGACAATTTTACATGTCTGAACTTTTTGAGTTACTATGGTAAACTAAAGTATGCCAAAACAATGCATTTTATTCATTTTGGACATCATGTTTCATAGAGACATTTACAGCTTAAGACCTACACAATCGATATTTAAAAAGAAAAAGTGAAAATGGCAAGTTTAGTTTTTCAAAGCAACCGGGTTCGATTCCCGTACTGGATACAGTTGTTTTTTCAAAGAAAGTATGAATGCAGTTTTTATTTTTATCAAAATCGGTGACATGGTTCCTAAGAACAAATCTTCGTATCTCTTATAGTTTCAGACTTTCCCATACTGACCGTTTTGAATGCGCCACCCTGTATATCTACGTATAATTATTAATAGCCGTATAACAAGTAAGTTGGATTTTTCTATTTTCATGTGAATACTGTTCTAAATACGTATCTACTGACTAAATTACTCATTCTACGTTTGAAAATACACGAGTTGTTTCAAGAATATGATTTAGGGTTTACGAACGTCCGAATAACAATTCGGAACTTTTACATTTATTCTTTCAGTTAATTAATTTCCAATCTTCCGGAAAGCTTCGAGTTTAAAACTTTATACATTGTAGGAGGGCAATTAAAAATATGAAAGTCCTCAATAGGTACTTTCAAATCCAAGTTTGTTCCGAAGTGACGTTGGTTCGAGTAATATTAAATTCCTTGGGACTCCCTCTTAACTGCTCAAGACTCAACTTTTTCTCAGCGTTTTGATTGCATTTATTGGATCTGTATTTTTGTTTCCAAATCAATATTTTTGTGATTATAATCTATTGGTTTATTCACTATACACATAGACAGCCATTATACTTTTAATATGAGTATTTGAACACACTTAAGCTACCTCAAAACAATGGCCGTCTTGCACACAGATACTTATAAGTACACACACGCGTATTCACCCACAATTTACAAATGTGACAAGTTGGTTATGTGTTATATTACTGTAAAAGATTCAATATTTGGTAAGTCTCTGTGTATACATATTGTATACATTCACGTTCTTTAATCTCTTATGAATGAACACCACCTAGACGATATCTCTCAGGTCATTTTTTGAAATAAATATTGTGATGTATATGGAACATTGGTGACACGTTACCTATAGCCCAATAAGTAACATTTACCCCTAGTCCCTAAGTTACCTCCTCCGACCATGAAGATCGGCAGCTTGTTAACATTATTTTACACCCTAGACTAACCCATAATTATATTTATATAAATAAATCCTTGTCCCGTAGTTCGTCTGCCAAATAAAGATTTAAGGAATGAGTCGATCTATATTCAGCAGCTGTACTTCCTCAACCTAAAAGTAATAAGATGTTGCGCCAAAAACTTCGCTTAAACTTGCGCAATATTAGGCTTCGAGTTTCAGTCCTGCCTGGTTTCAGTGCTTAAGTATACACTACGTGGTATGTAGTGAACACTTTATATATTACTAGTGGCCCACTCCGGCTTGGAAGGGTATAAAATATATAGCCTACTCCACTATTTAATGGATGTTATTATACATATAAACCTTTCTCTTGAGTCACTCTATCTATTAAAAAAAACCGCATCAAAATCCGTTGCGTAGTTTCAAAGATTTAAGCACACAAAGGGACATAGGGACAAAGAAAGCGACTTAGTTTTATACTATTAATATGGCACGTGTACGTAGGGTGTAAGCGAGATAAGATAGAATTGTCGGGATCTTGCAAAGTGGCGTATGTAACTCTCTGTCTATCCTGATAGGGAAATACATCACATAACGCCTGATTCCCTGTAGAGGGGTAGGCAGAGATCACGGATCCCCATTTGTCCCGATCCTGACAGACCACTTTCGCTTCATTGATATTCATACATCTTTTCATACCCTCTCGGCGGTTATAGGTACACCTTACGTCACCTTTTTTAAATACAGGTGTGAAAATATGTATTCACCTTTCACGATAAAATTTTGAGCCTTCATGGTTCTACATACATCTACATTAATGTCATTTATTTCTTTTCAGAAGGGACAGAACCTCGGAGATAAAATATTTTCTTCCCTTTTCAGAAAGAATATTGGGGTTGCAATGTCTAACGTATGATTGGTGTAAGGTTGCTAGCCTATTGCCCAATAGATTTTATGGTCCCCTAGTCCGCCCATCAATCATAGATTCTATTCACCCCTAGTCCCTTGGTTCCCTCCTCCGACATGCCATGAAGAACGGCAGTAAGTTAGTATTCTCTTTACGTTTCAGCTAACTCGGGACTTCATAGTTCTAACGTGAGTATGCAGTAAAAAGTTCGTAGATGTTAAGGCTAAATGGGTTTCTGGTAATCATTAAAGTTGGTGATCAATAGTCTCTCCGTCCCATCTTAGAAAAAAAGAGATAGCAGAGAATAGATAGATAAATATGTATACCGCGCTCCATGCTTTCACGCTCTACAACAATCTTTACCTACCGCACTATAACAAAAGAAAGTTTCATACTAACTAGTAGTCTTAGCTACAGTCACGTCTAGATAATACATGTACTTAAGTAACACATGTAATGTGGAGCAATAAGCCTGAGGCACGTGTTAGTCCTCTCATCTCCCTGTCAGGGGAACCCAATAAATTGCACTAATACGCCTCTATGGTCGTCTGAAGAACTTTCAAGGTCGAGGTGAAGTGGAGCAGCGAGTCATTCTTATACGGCTTTACCTGTGTTAGTATATTATAGTTTTATGAGATTCGCGATTTATACTCATGATTAATAACTAACGGGACTTATCGCGTAAGTACGTACATACGCGATAAGTCCCGTTAGTTATTAATCCTGTGTTAGTATATTTTATTTGGTAGGTAGTCTGGTTGTTGATTATATATGCTATATATGAATTTATCAATGTATGTATAATAAGTATGTATTGCTTGAATATACGTTAACTAGTACCCTTAACACAAGTCTTCATTTGTAAAGTCAAAGTTGTCATTGTATGGTTGGCATGCATTTGTTGTTAATCTGGTCACTACATACACCAACACCTGCCTATCCTACAATGGCCATCATATAATGGTCATGTGTACGGAATGAAATATGTAAAGCTTAAAAGAAATATTAAACTAGAAATTGTATTTGCGTATTCGTTCGTGTTAAGAATATGCACGTTTCTTAATTAGTAAGTAGTACAATTTTTTTAGATACTTATGGAGGTATATTTATTTTCTTTCGATAGTGGTATAATTAAATATATATGTACATACACTTTTATGTTTTACAAACTCACTATGACAGAATTATATATCAATTTTGTTACTTTTATTTTAGTAATATTCTCTGGATTCTTAAACAAAACCTACCAGTCTTATATATCTTTATTTAACCCTATATTAAACCCGTACATACAAGCCCATACACCGTTGGTACAGCCTTTAGAAGGTAATATGGGCAACTTTTCTAATATGGAAGCAGTAGTTCCTCAAGTATTCTTTATTCGCAATAACGGGTAACGCCCACCATCCCCGTGTGCTCTGTGAATACATTATCAAGGAAGACATCCGTTCATACATACGCTTCACGACTTGAATCGAATTATACGGTGAGGGAAAACATCGTGAGGAAACCTACCTGTTCGTCGAACAGGTAATAGTTAGTGCTTGTAAATGGCGACATAGCTGACCACCTGTCACATTGAGTATTGACTATCTGGTTAACACGTGGGTTCGAGGTGTCCATGAATTACTACCTTCGCAATTGTGGAGATGGAAACCTGAATCTCTGACTACCCCACAAGGGTTAATGGTCGTGAATGCGTTTGTTTGTTTTTTTGCTTTTTGTGTAAACACACTCCCTTCTTTATTATGGCGGGGTAGTCAGAGGCTTTTCAAGTCTGAAATTTCGAAGGCATGTTCGGTATGGGTCATTCAAAACCCGCCTATCACTAGATAGACAGCACCCAACTTGATAGGTAGTGAACCGTATCGCTGTATAAGGGCACTGACTAATCTATCCTGAGGGATAGGCAGGTTTCCTCACGATGTTTTCCCTCACCGTTAGCGACTGTAAATTATGAACGTAAATGAAAAACACATATTTAAATTTCATTCATTGGTACATACCAGAGTCGGGATTCGAACCTAGAACCTTTCTCATACGAAGTCCGAGGTCTTACCCACTGGGCTACAGCCACACTACATACATCCGTTCACGTCTTTGTTACTAACATATACATTCACGTTATTGAACCATACCGCCGAGTGTGTATGAGAAGATGGTCTGTCAGGATCGGGACAAATGGGGATCCGTGATCTCTGCCTATCCCTCTACAGGGAAGCATTCGTGATCTGTATTTATGTATGTTTGTTCTTAAACCAGTTTCTGAGTGTACAGAATTTCGCTAATATATTGTATACTCGTATGTATAAATAGCAATAATTGTTAAAAATAATGGAGGAGATATTATATATTTAAAGGACGTGACGTGAACGTTACTTTAAACATAAAGCTAGTACTCATTTATGAGTTTTAGCATTTATGTCTCGGATATTATAGCTTTAATGTGATACATTAGTGACAGGTTGTTTGAGCATAGTCCAAAAGATTCCTTTGATCTCCAGACCAATAAATAAAAGATTACGTTATTTAGTCAGCATTCTATTAACCACCACTACCGCCACACTATCACGAGCGTGTATACTTTAAGCCACTTAGCACAATATAAGATTGTTGTTATTTAATTTACATGCTAATTGTTTAAAATAAATTATTAATTCGTAGTATTACACAGTCGTAGTATATAGCATAGCACTGAATTAGATCTAGCGTAATTCACACAGCAAATTCAGACTCACAAAGGATTGAAGGCTGTTTAAAAAACGCCAATAGGGGGCGTTTCTTCATTTCAGGCCGAGCGTGAATGCTCGCGCTTTTTGTGTGAAAGCGTCGGCCCAACGTTGCGCTAACTTCGCACCTACTGGGAGAGCGGTGCAAACAATAGTTGGATTCTGAGGCGTCGAGGGATCGCTTGATTACTTGCCAAAGGTGGAAAAGGTTTTGAAAGTTGCGGTTTTGAAATCTATACTTGGGCTGTGTGAATTATGTTTAATGTATGCTTTTGAATTGTTTAATCCCTTGGGAATAGACTTTACGGATATAAAATACTTTTCGATGATGTTTAGTTTTCTTCATTCGTCGTTTACGTTTTAATAGTTATGTAGCCACGATATCATTGATATGTAATTTTGATGATAGGTTGCTACTTCATTGTTTAGTGTATTCCCTAGTCCTAAAGTTTTCTTCTATAATAGACCTAGATGAAATCCATATAGATAGCATTGACGTAAACATAATCATTTCGTTTCAGAATAGCAAGTAAAATTTTTATTAGCTATAATGACAAATGCTATACTCCCGACAGTGTTAATACTCTATAATTATCAACTTATTTGTAATTTAACAGTATACCGAGCAGAGAGGCAGCTAGTTGTCTTACCTTCTGGATCTGGTTCATTTTGGTGAAGTGGCGGCCGAACTCCCACAGGTCCACGCCGAACTTCAGAGCCCAGTTGTTCACTCTGAAACAATGTACAATAACACTTTATAGATAACTAAAAGATGTACAGATTTAATACCACTACAGAGATTGCTAAAAAACATACATATAAACGTCCTTGAATCCCTTTCACGGTAAGTAGAGTATTGGATATATATTAGCATATAGTCAGCTTTGACTTTACAATCAAAAGTGATGGAACATTGGTGATAAGTTGCTATTCTATAGATCTTTATGTTGTCTTATTTTAGAAATATATAGCTAAATAATATATATTACATATAGCTATCAGAGGGGGAACGCTGCCAGCATATTGGGCACTCTGTGCTCCAACAAGAGTGACAAATTTTTAGATATATTTATTTTATAGTATAATTTTTTTAATTAGTTTTAAGTTTGTATATAAGTTAGAAACCTAATTATTAATACTTAACCACATATATAGATACATACATATATTATTGTACCGTTAACTTTTTCCTACAAAAGGTGAAGGCAGAGATCACAGATCCCCATTTATACCAATCCTAATAAACCACTTTCGTTTCATTGACCTCCTCATACACACTCGGTTATTATAGTTACTTCTAATGTCACCCTATTCACATTACATTTATAAAACCTCTATCCTTAAGCCCTTCATAAAGTAGCCAATATTTATATGTGTAGTCCACTCACTCTTAAGTAGCAACCGGAAGTTTTCCCTCGATATTCTCAGAGCATATTTCCTATCTTTGCAAAGTAAATGTAATTGGGGAGGAAGTTAAGTGGCGTTTCCACTCCACTGCTCACCCTTCTTGGGTCATGGGTCTAATGACGGCTATAAATGTGTGTAAGCGGTATTCGAACGGGGAAGGATTACTTCTTCAGGTATTATTTATATATGAAAAAAGTCTTTGTTATTGTATAAATTTTTGTTTGCACTTATAATATATGACGCCAAACGTTAAAAGTGACTAGGGGAAAGTGGTGAACGTAATCTATTTAGTTATTAGCCTCAGACTCAACTTGTAATCAATATTAAGACAAACACAATTGCGTTCACGACCATTAACCCAAGCGGTAGTCAGAGATTCAGGTATCGATCTCCACAATCGCTAAGGTTAATTCTATGGCTACCGCGAACCCACGTGTTGACCAGATAGTTAGAACTCAATGTGACAGGTGGGAAGCCATGTCGCAATTAACAAGCACTAACTATTACCTGTTCGGGGAACAGGTAGGTTTCCTCACGGATTATAATTTACAACGGCAGGACGTTAAAAGAGACTTAGGGGAAAGTGGTGAATGTAATTTTTTAGTTATTAGCCAGTGAGTCAAGTAGTAATCAATATTAAGCTATCTAATTTAGTTATAAGTGCTAAAGGTAGTGGAAGTAATGTTATAAGTTGTCTTCACTCCAAAATGGTTAGGCTAACGAAAAAAAATGATATACAGCTGCCAAATCTTAAAATTTCAATAGCAATGTTCCTAATGATTTCACAACCACAACATTCAAGCTGATAAGTGACCAAAAAGATGTTTTATGTCGCCAGTGTTCTGTTCACCCAAGGCGATGAAAGGACTTGAATATAGTGAATTAAAGGACGTGAATATATATATGTATTTATTTTAAATTGAGGTTTAACGGAAGTGTAAGGGTGTCTCAAATGGAATAAGGCGTGTTACATATTGAACAACAGTCATTTAAATCAGTAACTAGTAATTTGAGTAACCACATTTGGAATCGTGTGTATTATTGATGAGTAAGGCTTTGAGGCGAAGGTAATGTGTGGGCGTAAAGCCAATGGCACGGTTAAAGGTTGTACAGATTTAGGCTTCTATTTTTAAGGAGTTTATTCTTACGAGTTTATTCAATACGTCCCTAACGGAATAGGTAGGGACTATTGATCGCCACCTGGAACGATCCTGACAAATCTATCTTACTTCAGTCAAATATATTAACCTTGTCATACATGCTCTTCTTTTCTAAGTCTAAGTCTCAGTGAATATGGTAGTATGTTTTATATTTGGTAGCTAATTATAAGTATATATTTATATTAAGAAACAATCCGTTTAAAATAATTCAATTAGTGAGTCACGATGAATTGACCTTAATCTAATTAATAGGTTTTTAAAGTGATTAACTATTAGTAGTTTACAAGCAGAACTAAGTATATTTATCTATTTATCTACCTGTAAACATTTCATTAACATAAAAAGGCCGTTAAAAGTTTGGTCTGTTCGTAGCAGGCTCTCGGAGGCCATTTGAATTCGTAGTATCACCGAAACGAAGGCTCTATTTTGGGCGTTCCGTCTCAAATAGCTACGCTACGAACTGTAAACATTTCGTATTCACAAGCTTTTAGGTAAGTATACGAGAAATATCTATATTGGTTGTGTTTATAAAATAGGGTACAGAGAAATTTAAAAAAAATTGCAATACATTCCTTTATTTTAGATATTATGAATTTGTAAAGGATGAAAAAGGAATTCAAATATAGGAACTTTTTACTACTGTCTATGAATTTATTTATAACAGCAAAGCTTTCATTTATATTTTATGTAAAAAACACACACGTGAAAAGTTGATATAGTCATTTTTAGCGGATTATAATTAACAAGTTCTATGTTGTTATTGAGTGCTGTACAAAACATAACAGATAGGATTTTAACTAACTTCCGTTCATTTCGGCATTTTACAAAATTAGGGGTAATGAAATCAATTCTATATACTCGTATACTATAACCTCTCTCGACACCTAATACTTAAAATAACCACATTTCTCCTTCCTTCTATCAACCCCAAAGCGAATCCATTCCCAATATAAGTGCTAGGTCCTAAAATTTAGCACAATTTAGAATGAGATCACCGGCAGCTGTTCCTAAAGGCTCCTGGCAAAGGCCGCTGCCAACAACGCCTCGATCAGAAGGCTCTCGAACCGACATCGTATATTGCCATCTTTATGGAAAGGACGCTATGGCGATTTGGGATAGGTTTTTATATAGTATAGTAGTAGTTTATGTATATGTACGTTTGAATAGTATAGAGAGAGTGAAAGAGTAAATAAAGTACCAGCGTATTAATAAAAAAGTATAAATATAAGATGAAAAAAAGTATGCAATGAGAGAATTAAACTTTGACAGTTGATGTATATAAAACCAAAATTAAATTTATATACTAAAATCGTAGGATTTTACACATTAATTCAAAGCATTAATTTATGTAAAACTAAATTTACATTAACAAAACAAAAAAATAATTAAATATTTATTTTGCAATGTTTGTATAATACATTTGTACATTATTTAAATTATTAAATTACTTTCCGTATAAATAAAAATACCATATATGTAAAATAATAAAAACAATTAAATAACATTCCTACACCAAAACCTAAAACCAAATTTATTTAAACAAACTTCATACTACGACTTTTCCCCGAAGCCTTAATCTTTGGCCCTCAGACAGTGCGGCAGACGGAGGCTTTACTCCGCCCGTAGTAGCTGTAGTACCCCTCCCCGCGGGGAGGCATCGCAGGGAGATCAATACCGAGCCTTGACATGTGCCGGCCCTTCGCAAATATTTACTACGGGTCCCCAATCATAACTTTAATTCGCAACAGGGTCACCGAATCAATGCATTGATTAGCCTCTCTTTATTACTTAATCGTTTTTTGGTTACGGTTTAGGTAAAGGTTGTAAGTATTGTAGAATTTTTTATGTGCAATTTTCCTTTGAAGTTTCTTTAATTGTGTGTAGGATTTTTATATAGAGTTAAAGCAAAAGTTAACTAAGTTATCTTAGTTTGGGATTTGCCATGATTAAAAATGATTAAGTTCATCTTTATCCTTTATAATTAAAGGTCCCAATGCTAATTCATATCAATGTGTAAGTAATCTAAGTTCTTCCTATCAAAGTACAACACTATAAGCGCAAGTTTTCAGCAAAGCTTAATAAGGTTATACTTTATTAGAACATAGTAATATAAATAAATAATTTATCAATTTAACGATGTACATATTGATATACAGCGAAAAAATAATAATTTACAATGGCATAGTCTTATATCCAGTTCTAAATTATAAATACTTCTTTCTTTAAAATCTTATACCATTTTACAATAGCTCAAACAACATACTCGTATATATAATATACTTCCCCCTTTTTCACCATTTCGCTAATATGTGTGTAGTACGTGCTACTCGTACTGGGGTGACCTCTGCATGAGCGACCTTCCTCTACCCTTCGTCACTCCACCATAATTCATCTTAATAATTTATTATTTTAGTCATCTTTGTGTAGAACAGTAATGGGAGCATTTTAATATTACGAAGTTTTTATCTATATAATACATATACTTTAAGTTTATAGATTTAATATGTTTATAATATATATTTTAGTTTTGTTGTGTTCATACATTGTAAACTTAATTGTATAAACATGATCTATATCTCTATCTGTAATAAAAAATCTACATATAATAATAATATAATAAATATAATATGGCAGTAGTATAATTCAGTATATATTATAGAGCCTAATTTATTAAACAAGCAATATTTTTTTCAAACAGAAATATAAGATTGTTGTACAATCTAGTGCCTTAGACAATTTACCTTAACATAGTTAGACTTAGAGTTTGTAAACATTGTATAAATAAATAAGGTTTCTACTTCACTATTTAGCATAGTATCCAAAAATCATTCAAAAAGCTGACTTACGATCGGCAACTGAAGTAATAATTCTCTTAGAGCTAGCTGATTCCACACATATCTTTTTACACACACACATATAACACTGTACACATTTTAAAATACTGAATAGTTGTGTCTAACAGTATCCGTCATAAAGACATCATCTGGTAATCATCAGTGCTAAACTATCACAATCTTGTTATAAACTATAATAATAATATTTGGACATTATTACACCAATAAACTAGCCCCTTGATAAGTACATTTAAGACTTGTGTTAAGGGTACTAGTCAACGTATATTTAAGAAATGTATACATATTATATATAGATAAATACATATATAACATATATAATCAACGACCAGACTGGAAAGCAGTAGAAAAGCGCCTCAAAAGCTTAACTCTGCCTCCACCGGGAATCGATCCCTGGACCTCACGAATTAGCGTTCAGCTGTCTAACCGATCGCGCCACGGAGGTCGTCAATCGCAAAATCGTAAACTGACAAGACATATTCCCTACCTTTAAACATGTTCTTTAATATTCCTACCAACACTGCCTATCCACAATGGCACACATGCATCCATTTAATCCACGGTTACAGGGGAATGAAGCCGCGGTGCTATTGTTTTAGCAATTTTTCGCACACTCGCCTTGCCTACCCTACCCGAGGGTTGTTTTAACATTCGCTGTTTTTTACCGGGATTATGATATGATACCCTTTGTAACGCACTTGTACCCTTGTATAAGGGTGGTTCTTTGAAATAATTATTTTTTATTTCCACCTGAAGTTTGTAGATATTTTGAAAGGTGGGCCTGCTTTATCAATCTTAAACTAACGCATGATTGTTTTTTGTAATTATTAGTTTGTTAATTAAGAATTCGATGTAGCTCAGTTGTTTGGGGCTTGGCTCTGTATCAATGGGTGCATGGTTCAAATTTCACTTGAGCATGTACCAATGTAAATGAAGGTTAATGAATTTCTATGTACATTTTTGTAAAAATAATACATTTACGAAATGATCGAATATTACGATGAGAGAAAACATTGTGATAAAACCTATATTCGCAAATGCGGAGATGGAAACCTGAACCTCTGACTACCCCACAAGGGTCAATGGTCGTGAACGTATTTATCTTTGATTTGTCTTTGTAATTCGAGAAAATGTAATGAATTCGTAAATAATATAAAATAATCTTTAATTAAGAATCACATAAGTACAGTTAATTAAAAATGTATCATTCATAAATTAACGATGAAGACAAATTAAAATAAGCAGCTTAAAGCTCCTGAACTTAATTAAAACATCATGCTGTCTCTGCATTCGAAGCTCGAGGGTGTAAGACGTCCTTTATGATATTATTTTTTGCCTTTAAATATAATGAGCAGACATGTACTTCGGATTTTTTCCTTTAAATATAATAAACTGACATGTAAGTACTTGGGATCCAAAGCTTATTAATTAAAAAATAAATACAACACTATAATTTACACAAGACATACTCCCATGGCATACGTATTTACGCTTGGAAATACTTAATCTAACTTACTATAAAAGTATCTAGGTATTCTACACTAACTCATATATAGAGATATCTACATACACACTGCTTTCTCTTGACCACAATCCCAACATCCATCTTTAACACCAAATCTATCTTTTAATCCAACCAAGAGCCCTCGATTCGAAAGCAATGAGCCAACTGGTCAGATGTCCAAACACTCGGGCCGTTTAGATGCAAATAAGCCAATTTGTGAATAGCCATCAGCTGTGGCAAAACGGCCTATCGATCATCAGGCCTTGGGGACAACAACCCGACAACTGTCCATACATCAAAGAGACATTAACGTTTGCGGACATTAGACTCAAGTTCGGGTTACACCTTCCGGAATAAAGCACTTAGGGATCGTGTGGGAAAGTTTGCTAGGAATTTTGTCGATGGTTACAACGTAGTTTATCGATAAAGAGTTTACATACATAAATATGTTCACGCTAGGGATATGTAGAGACTATCGATTGCCATCTGAAACAATCCTAATAAATCGGTCTTGCAATACGAATACCCATTATCCTTCTCATACATGCTCTTCTGTTTTTACACTACGAGTACGTACACCCGTCTTGAAAAGAATGTTATAAAGAGTCTGGCTAATGAATTTTCAAATAGAGTAAAATCAGAAACAATTGTGTGTTTTATAAAGAGTGTTTTATATTGGTCATTATGAATCTGCAAACTCTGAAAAAAAAATTGACACCAATTGATGAGTTAAAATTTTTAAAGAACGTTGGATTAACCAGCGTCCTCCAATAAAACTAAATATTTCTTGTAGTAGTTGTTGTTGTATTACATATATCGCAGCAAGACGGCAAATAGTACATTAAATGTAGTGTATTCTTAGATAAGTCTGGAACAATGTTTTAAATAATTACTTTATATCTTTAAAAATCATTGCCTTACTATTTCTTTATGTAAAATAACATAACTAAAGATATATTCGCCCTGTCAGCTTATTTGGGTCCTCAATTTGTATGAAAGTATAATATACAAAGAGATAATTAATTTTATCAAATATTTAAGGCTTTTGTAATTGTTAATGTTTACGAAGAAAGGGACAATTGTGTAAAATCATATAGTACTAAATGATAACTAATTTTACTGTTCACACACAGGTTTATAAGTATCTGAAATAAAAGTACTGAACTTAGATTGATATCAAATAGATTACCATGTCAATTCAATCTTTATGAATTTAATAATACGATTAATAGTAAACTGAGTCACTGATGCATAAAAGTTTAACTGTACCAATTTGTCTCTTAACACGATTATATCTAGTACTATATATCATTAATAGAAAGAAGTAAATATTAATGAATCTTTGAAGTAAATAAATACTAATAATATAATCAGTGGCGTACATAGAGATCATGGATATTTCTCTACACTGGTAAATAACCTTTTACTTAATTGACATCCATATACCTCCTCATACACACTTGGCAGTTATGGGTGCTTCTAAGGTCACCCTTTTTCTGTATGTTACGTTAATGTTTGTAGCTGTATAAAGAAATCGATTTTAATACGTTTTTCCTTCATGGTCCTTAGTTACAAAACCTTTATATTGCACTATCATCACACCATGAGGGTTTTCAATATCACTAAATTGAGAACTTGGTACGATATTAAAATCGATTACTATAAGAGTAATTATGTTATTGTAATTTGTACCAATTATTCATATTATTCGAGAACTATTACTGTGAAGTTCTGGTGAATATTGTTAGTGTACCTTGTTTAATAGAGGTCGAAATTAATGCCAGTCTTAGCTCGTATATTTTTTGATGATGATATTAAATATAGCCCTTATTTATGATAACTAATATGTAATTTGAGGACATTAGTTTGTTATTTTAAATTAGACATTTAGCTAAAACTATCGCTCTAATTTATACTTGGAATATTTAATAAATCTTTCAATCTAAAAATCTCGTAGTAATCTACGGGGGGATTATGCTACTAATTCAAAAAGTAGTAAATATTTAGTCATAAATACACAGTTTCGTCTGACTGTACTTACGCAAGCTTATACATATCCTAAAATCCTACAGGACTTTCGCGCTCAAATCCCTCTATACTTACAATTCTTAAAACACATATACTGTACAAAATAGGCTATATATTACAATTTCTTTCCTATAACCACTCACAAAAACCGTCATAAATCACCGCTTGATCCCTGTAAAATCACATTACCTAATTCGCTAGCAATACCCGATAGTCATAACCGTAGTACAACCCCAATAGTCAAAAACTTACTCTCCGTGCGGGATGTCCTCCAGCTGGTTGCTATAGGCCAGAGTGGTCGCAGTGAGCACCAAGGTGACTGCTAACCACTGCATCCTTGCACCCATCACAGCATCACAGTCACTCGACACTGTCACGCACCGTCGGATCCGCCCGACGCCAGCGCGCCACTGAGCTTCTGGCCGCCGCCCAACGAATCGATACGAGTCGACACTCGTAGTCGAACGAGTAGTATTCGCTTGAAGTTGATATGTCGAGAAAGAAATATATTTATAATGGTAATTTGGAGGTTCGTGAGAGTAAAAGAGCTTAGTATGAGGTTTAAGGTGAAGTAGATTATTGTTTTTTGAGGTTAGTTAGGAAAATAGTGTAAAAGTTGTACATAATTCTGATATTTACGGCAAATTTGAAGTTATTACTTCAACTATGGTTTCATTTAAAACAGTATGCACAGTAACAATACTGTAAATAAAATACTATATAGTTAATTTTCAATCTTTAAAAATGCGTTAAACATAACTAAATACAAAATTTTAGTTCCAATTTGCACATTCGATATTATTCGAATCGATTCGCTCGCACGAACTCGAATCGAGTCGGCGTCCTCCGACACCCTTTTGCCGTGCCCACTTATATTTCACTGCAGAACTTTTTACATATCAACCATATGTATGCTAGTATGCTTGTCTATCTAGGGTCTTTCTATGGGAGGTTTTTTATGGGTTCGAGATTAGTAAGGTTAGGTTTTTTTGGGGGTTTAAGGCTTGAGGCTACGCACATGCGTGGGTCGCAGGAAATCCTTTATTGATTCCCGCGATGTCTCTCCTCAAGGAACGGGCCAGCCTTCAGCCTGACTGGACGTTGGGACACTTGCTAAGGAGGTTGTTTCAAATGAGGTTGAATTACGCTTGGGTTTGGAATGTTAATCGTTCTGGATAAGGTTTAGTTAGGGTAGAAATTGT
This sequence comes from Leucoptera coffeella, assembly GCA_030578115.1. NCBI lineage: Eukaryota > Metazoa > Arthropoda > Insecta > Lepidoptera > Lyonetiidae > Leucoptera > Leucoptera coffeella. The sequence goes on along the minus strand of JAMBLF010000938.1, from coordinate 68,840 downwards.
ATTAAGTAGGGCTAATTTATTATTGGAGAATTTTAAAAACTTTTTGTACTAATTTTAAAATTGTTATTTTAATGCAGCATAAAATTGCGTTAAGGTTGTAATAAAATCCTTAAAGGATGAACTGTCAAATATAACATACAATATTAAAACTATAGATACAATTATTAATATTGTCTCTAAAGTTATATGTTTATGTTAAAGATTAATTATTATGAAAGGGTTAAAAATATACATCAAATTATAAAAAGACAATAGAATAATTTATAACCACCGAGTGTATAACTTGGAAATATTGTTGTTTTTGTATTGTATTATAGTGGTCCTAGACTTAAAAGAATAAACGATTCGTTTATGGGCCTGGGCATAAAAATGTACAACAAACTTCCAGAGTCTATCAAGTCCTTACCTTTAAACAAATTTAAAGTTGGAACTAAAGCGATGCAGTGCCATTAGTTTTAGTTTCATTAATCTAAATTGATTTATTTTAAGAATAAGTTTTATGTTAATGACATTTTTATGAAAAATGATTTTTTTTTGACGTTCAATAAGTGATATTAATATCCTTATGTTGAATAAAAGAATTTCATTTCATTCGTAGAAATTTGTCATGACTTAAGTTGAAGATGCAGTTCAGAACAGGGCATAAAGTTCTCAGGATCCTTTTATTTCGTGAAACCTAATATTGATGAAATGAATTTGAAATAATATGATACACACACACACACACACACACACACACACACACACACACACACACACACACACACACATATATATATATATATATATATATATACACACACACACACATATATATATATATATATATATATATATATATATATATATATATATATATATATATATAATAATTAATATAAGGATCATAAAATCACTTAGGAAAAAATCGTATCCCTTGCATGGTGAAAAAAAAAGTCAGTAATGAGCTCTCAATCCCTGAGAACATTTACATTGAAATACGTGTGTGTAATCTATTGGGCGATGGGCTAGCAACCAATGTTCTATATGACATCAAACCCTAATGTTAAAAAGTAACCTAGAAGATATTATATCTCCAGGGTTCTGTCCAACCCGAAAGGGATTAAAGGATATTAATGTACGTGTGTATATAATAATGTGTGTATTGACACTTAACGAAGTAAGCAGAAGATAAGTGAAACAAATAGATTAGATTCATTGCATATTTATTGTTCACAATACAGTGAAACGGTGTTAAATTATTATCAGTTGTCTATAATCAGTTTACAAAATTAGTAAAAAGTCGTAGTCTCTAAATAAATACACAGGTAGGTTGGTGTTATGTTGTTAAGTACGTATTAATAAGATACGTACTTAATCTTTTAACAAAATACAGTATTACTTTTAATTAATAATAGCTTTTTTGTATACTAACTTGATAAATACCAAATTCAATCAAAACTTTAGGTTCAAAAAACGTAACACAAAATTCAAATGTTCTATTACCATATATAAATGCTCTTTAAAAGAAAATGGTCGTGTTTTGTAAAACGTTATGATCAGTATAAAAATATCGGTTAAAAGTTACATTAACTTCGCCCTGGCACATGACACTATCATAAAACCTTAAAATAATACAATTATCTCCAACATAAAATTAATATTACAAATATGCGAGCTACATCTATATGTACAAAAAACGAATTTAGGAATATATAAATTAAATAAAGTCTAATAAGTACTTTGTATAAGTTCACAACATATCCAGTTCAATTGAGGTTTCCTTAAGCGATTTCTAACCATTGACAATACCAGATCTATCCGCAACTGCGGACCAAATACTGTACTAGCAAACGCAGTCTTCAAGACAAACAGAGAATAATCAAATTATAAAACACTAAAAATGCTGGTTCGCATTTTCTAATCAGTTGGGTCGGAGAGAGTACGGTACTGACATCTATTGTTGGTTTGTAGAAATAAGTAATAGCATTTGAAAGCAAGATCATTTTAATGTAATGGCGTTATATTTCTCTTTAAATTATTATTTTAGTTGTAATAGTCAAAAACGCATTCTCTCTGAAGCCGAACCAATATCCACAACACTCATTCAATACCTTAACTGCTAGAATAATCTCATAAAATTTCGATAAGCTTCTAACTTAAATTTATCAAACTTAAAATCAATAATTTGTACAATTAAGCTTTCAAGACTACTGAATGGGTAAAATGCTAAAAGCAAATAAATAATTACATGATTAAAACATAAATTACAAGTATTCACGAACAGTCTTCTCAGATTCATGAGTAACATTGACAAAAGCGACGGCAAGATATCGTTCGCAAACCTTACTAGCCCTTCTTACATTTAATCCCTTTCTTGAGTAAATTTCAACTGGCTATACTTTATATAATATTGCCAGTCGAAAAGTACTGTTATCGCTACTCAAATAGCATTAAAAGGAACTGTTTAAAGTTTTGTAAGAACTAAGATTCGTTCTTTTGATATCTGACGTCACTTTTAAATTCAATCAAAGCATACACTGTGGAATGATCTACGTAAACTAATGTTTTCACCTCCTTTGTAGCCTCCTCTTTATATAATACAGTTTAAGGGCACCTAAGCTACAAGTTCGACATATCCATCTCGTGTAAAAACCTATCTAGACTTAATATTATCGTTAAAATAATATGTATTTTATATACATAACAGGTAGAAGATTTTTAAGGCTTTTGCTAAACCCTATTTCGAATTTGTGCGTCACATTTGTACTAATTTAAAAGTTCAGTGTCTGGACGAATCACTTTCGTGGCCGGAATCCCTCCCGTTCTCTCTCGGGGACGCTCTATGTTCCCTCTCATCTCTGTAGCGGTCTCTTCTGTCTCTCTCTCTCTCGCGGGATCTGTCTCGGTCTCTGTCCCGCTCGCTCCTGTCGCGGTCTCTGTCCCTCTCGTCGTCTCGCTCCCTCCGCCTGTCGTAGTAGTGGTACGAGCGGCGGGATTTCCTGTCGCCAGGTGTCACCACTTCCACTTTTATGTTCGCTGTTGCGGTTACCTGTGAAAACGGAAGGTATTTGTTAATATCTTATGTATAAAAATATATTTTAAACAAGAAAATATTACAATACTAGATGTAAGGTCAGATATAACCTAACCGTCCATTTTTACAAAATTTTTCGGTCAGTAACAAACTACAACAAGCATCGTATAAAATTTCTCAATCAATAAATGTTTCATTTATTTGCATCGTGAATAACACTATACAAGAAAATATGTGCTTATAAACTATACTGACTATTTGACTGTTTAATGTAGCCATAGATCCTAAAAACCCTAATGAATTAAGTAAACGTACTAAAACAACAATTGCGAAGAGAAACACAAACCTCTGACTTTCGGCCTATGAGTCGTTCGTTAATGGTTGTAAAAGTATTATTGTTCATAATAATTACCTTAGTAGTAATAGCTCCCGGATGCGGCGACTTGGACGTCGGCGTCGATCTTCCACTACCGGCCGAGTCACTACCATTATACGTGGTAGTCTCCACCACTACCTCTGGCTGGACAACTATCGACTGCATCGACTGCATGGATGACTGCACCGACTGGGCTGAACTGTGCCAGCTGGGTGGCTCTTCAGTGATGGTGGTGAGAGATGGAGCAGAGGGTCGAGGGTTCTTGCTATTCCTGGTCTTCTCGCTTGCAGAGGACATGGATTTGCGAGAGTGGATCGGCGATGAGCGTGGTGATGGAGTTGAGATGCGCTCTGGGTGTTCTAGGGGTCGAACCTGGTGATAGAAATGGGTTGGTTAATAGGTTAATTTGCTTGGTATTGTGTGTTAGTTAGAAAAGTTATTGAGATCATTGTGACATAATTTTCAGATAAAGGATAAAGGTTTGTAATTCTTGACGGATTTTGTTAATGGAATATATATATATTTAACACAACACAAACCCTTAACACAAGTCTTAAATGTACCCAGCAAGGGGCTAGTTCAATTGGTGTAATAGTGTCCAAAAAATTGGTAATTGGAAAACCTCGTGAGAAACCAATCTATACTTTAATGTAAGGTACATTACATTATAGATTGGTTTCTCACTATTTCTATCGTGAACTGTAAATAATCAGGATAGATTTTTTGTGTCATTTGTATTGAGTACTATCTATCTTCGAATGGCAACAGCCCAAAACACATTCGTCACCAGCTTTTAGAAACCTAAAACCTCATTAATTACTTTATTAGCATTCCAACTCACCTCTGCCGCCGGTCCCAGTATAGACAATATAATCGGGAAGAAGAGCAGTCCATTGAACAGTCCCAGGACCACTAAAGCCAGCAGGAGTCTCAGGAACAATCTGGCGACGAATCCAAACTCACTGGTGGCCAGCATTGAGGCAGCCAGCGCCGCAGCCAGAGCTCCGTGGAACACTGGAGCCAGCACGGACTCTAGGGCCAAACAGGCTCTGCGGCGGTTGCAGCCGATCGAGGTTACGAAGGCCTGGAAATAAAAAGAATGGGTTAGGTTTGGATACATGTTGAGTGTTTCTTAGAATATTTCGATCTAATGTTCATCCATAGCAATTTATTTCCCTTAAAGAGGTAGGGATATATCTTTATTTGGAATCTTTGCTACTATTCACTATTGCATTATAACTAGGTTATGATGGTATCCTTCTATACATAACCAAACAGAGTAATGTCTTAAATAGATAACTTTCATTATAGCTCGTAAATTTCTTCTATTTTAGGCAGCATAAAAACGTTTCAATAAAATAAACTTAATATTTAAACATTGTTATATTTCCTGTCATATTCCATAAGTAACTGACGAATAAGTATCTAAATATAAATTAAATTGTCAGGACATGGGACACGTTTATAATGTTTGTATTCCATAAGTATTTCAGTGTACTTACCAAACACAAATGTACAGTAAAGTGCACGCCTCTCCCAACTGCTACCACTAGTAGAACGGCAGGGACAGCTGACAGCTTGACGCCGAGGATGGCCATCACGCCCATCAGCTGCAGCACCAGGGTTCCCACTGACAGCGTCACTAGGGTCGCCGCCCACGCGTTTAGGAGGAGGATCATTACAGCCTGGAAGGAATAAGATACAGATGTTATATGGAGTTTTTGGACATACCTTGTAATAGGTTCAGGAAAGTTGAATAAAAGTTTGTGGCTATTGAAATATGTCACAAAAAGTGATTAAAGTTTAATCAAATTTTATGTATACACATATTCACACTTCTATTCCACGTAAGTGAAAAACTAAGTGGCTTTGAATGCAATGTCAAATTTATATTGCTTCATCAGCATCGATTTATCTTGTCACGAGTGCTCTTCTGTTTTTTCTACGTAAACTTGTCTTGGGAATAATATCTCCAAAATACTAGATACATAAAGTAGGTATATTATATAGATTTTAAGCAATGCTTACCACAAAAACAGCAGCCAAAGCACAGGCCAGTGCCAACATGAGCCACGTCCTTAGATACAAATATTGTTCCCAGAACAAAAACGGAATCCCGGAAGGAAAGTTGGAAAGGCCTTTGGCTTCAAACTTCAAACACAATTCTCTCACTGAGGATATCAAATTCGTTATAGTTTCCGTATCACTTAAGCCTGCTAAATAAAACGGCAGCTGCGTGTAGATTAACGGAGACGATTTCGGTATCTTCAGGTCTTCATCACTTCGAGAATGTATCCATAGTTTTGGTTGCGGTTTCAGGTTTCCTTGAGAAGCTCCGTAGGCCAGAGCATCATTCGTCGCCCATGCAGAGAGGTAGTTGTAAAACGCTTTAGGATTGATAATCCCGTCTTTATCTACCAATCGATGTTTCTTTTTCGTCTCGTTGCTGATCAGGGATTTATCTATAGGGTTGTCAACGTGACCTGTCTGCACCATCAGTCTGTAGGCTAATACACCTTCATCACTGGCGTTTTTGTACCAGTACTCCGGAGTAATGCATCCATTCTCAACCTCCTTGTCAAACGTAGCTTGCAATTCTAGTAGCCAATCACGGAAGAGGCTAAGCCAGAACTTGGTTAAGCCACCGTTGTCGTTTTTAATGATGTTAGGTATTCGTACGAATTGGTCGTGGTAGTCGTATAGAAGTTTCTGGTTGATTGGGTATTCGAAGTCTCCTTGCGTGACGGCGTACATGTTGTAGAAGCCGAAGTATTTCTCTTGTCGGGATAGGAACTCGTATTCGTCAGTGTTTTCAGGTACTATGTCGGTTAGGTCGAGACCATCTCTGACTCTTAGGGCTCCGTAAACACTGGCTAAGACGACCACTATCATTGCCAATATTGATGTTACCTGGAATTTAAAAAAACCTTTTGTAACTTATTCCTCCAAAGAAATTCGTTTCGTTTAGATTTCAAGCTGTGGTTGTAAACGGTAATTACTAGAACCTCCAACGCCGCATTTCACAAACATTTAAATTCCAGGAAAGCCCCAATTTTGCGTCACTATTGTCTTTTACTGTTGCATCAATAAACCAAACAATAAAACTTAAAAAAACATTGGTCGTTAAGATCCTATAGATATAGAAACCTTTTGTTTTCTATCGACTTGGTAATAAATCAAATGAACCATACGATTAGTCACAGTATTTACAGTCACCGTGCCGCTTCCTTCTTCATGGTATGTTATAGGCGACTAAGGGACTAATGGAATGAAATTTCGCGATGGGCTAACAACTGGTCACCAATGTGCGTGCGATGTGAGATATTATCTTGTCTCCAAGGTTCTGTCCAACCGGAAAGGGACTAAAGGAATATATATATGTAATATAAGTGAATATATATGTGTATATGTATGTACCTTCACGGTCGGCTTCATAATAAAGGGTGCGTAGTAGTTCTTCGTCCACTTGGTGAGGGACAGACTGAGGCAGCATGCTCCTTGACTAAGTTCTCCTGCCTCGTTAGGATCTAGCGGCTGTCTCGTTGCGTCCTTGTATTTATTCTGTGAGGAAATAATATTTGAGGTTATGAACAGAAAGTTTTGATACTATTATAATATATAAAAGAGAAATAATATCTTTTCAATCACTTTCTAGGAAATATTTGATCTATATGGAGATTTTCAGTCACTGCAAAATTATTTGTAGGTTACCAGTTATAAGTATATTCTATTTTGTAATAAAAACGTGAGTAAATGAAGTATATTTTTTTTCATAACGATATATTCCATCCACTACATTTTAGACGACTTATCAATCATTTATTCGTACTCAAACTATATAAATTGCTATGAAACACTTACCCGTCTGTTATCTGGTGCATTTTTCGATCGGCTGTCTACTTTTTTGCTATTCCTGTGCGGGACAGGACTTTCTGGTATTAAGCAGCAAAGAAGGTCAGCTCTGGCCGTGGACCTCCTTCTCAAGTCTAGGGATATCATTGCGGGGAATACTAGCAGTATTGAAGCCAAGTTAAAGAGTAGTAGGATAGCCGCCTGTAAGAAAATTATTCTGATTAGTTCAAGGAAAAATATTGTTATTATCATAGACTGTCCAAAGAATATGTATGTTGTGAATAAATAATAATAATAAAAGCGTTTATTTACAGCCACAAAAACATACACAATACAAAACGTTTACAATTAAAACTTACAAACTAGGGGATAAAACTTGTGCATGTTATTGTCGCAGCAAAAGGGTTCCAACTCAGCTGGGTATGTTGCGTTTGATAGCAAACGCAACGCTGGTCTTATGTCGGAACCATTGAAGGGCGACGTTTATATTATGAAGAATAGTGAAATAGTGTATAAATTAAATATTCAAAATAAATATATAAATACATATGATATTTAACTAAGATATGAAAACCGATATACATTCTATAATATGGTTAGTTAAAAATATTATAAATATATATAATAATATATAAATATAAATGTAATATCTATAATTAATATGCTATTACAGGCACTTGGAAATTATTAAGTTTCATTCCATTGATGCACCAGTAATAACGGAAATATTAAAGTACATATCGATAACAATAACCCGTACTGTTATGCGTTTAGAATAACAAATAACATGAATTGAATTTGACTGTCAAAATGCACAGTCTATAAAGGTCTACTAGTAGGTCCATTTCGTTAAGATATGTTTATAGAAGTACTGAAAAACTGAACGTGTTTTGCCAAAATAAAAGAGCAATGATCTCACTATGATATAATGATCCATACCTAACATGCCTTCAAAATTTCGGAGATGGGCACAGCCTCTGACTACCCCGCCACAAAAAAGGGAGTGTGTATACAAGTCGTGAAGTGTATGCTATGTTTGCTAAGCTATGATCTCACTAAACAACTTACTTGTAAACAGAAGACCCTTAACGCAGGAATTGGCAACAGGGCAGCTGCAAGGAATGCTAGCACATTGCAGAGGGAAGCCAGTAACACGCTGAGGCCACTCTTCTTAAGCACTAAGCCAGTCCTTTCTTCTCTTGGCACGTCGCCAGATTGCTCCACGTACGTGTGGGTGAGGAGGAACATGTCTTGGACTCCTAGGCCCAAAGCCAGAAAGGGCACTATCTGGGTACTGGAGGCGTTGAAGGGAATGCCTGTGAATAGATGAGGGATTATTAAGAAATGTTAGACTACAGTATAAGAGTGGTACATAAGTATACTGACGGCTAACTTATGTACCACTAGCTAGACTAGACTACTAGACTAAGCTTCGTAGATCCTGACAAATCTTGAAGGTAGAATAAGATATATAAAACAGACGAAAAAAATGATGATGATGATGTAGATAAAGAAAAAGAAACAAACATCAATAAAAAATTTAAAAAAATTATAAAACAGTTTAAAAAATAGGAAACAATAAAACAAAAAACACACCTAATAATGCACAGAATCCTAGTCCGGCGGCCACGGAAATAGAAAGTAATAAGACCCCGGCTATCCCTACTCCAGCTTGGGAGCGCACTGGGTCCTTCCACTGCATCAGAGTCATGGCTACATAAAACAGCTGAAAGAAATGAAACAAAAATAAATAAAAGAACATAAAAAGTTTCGAAAATAACGTATATGGTAAAACATAAGGAAAGGAATCAAATTGTAATAAAATGTAATGTAAAAATAACAATTGATAAAGCTTTTTGTAAATTAGTCGATGAAGTGTTTTCATTAGCATTCAAACTGTGGTTATTATAAAAGTGTAAGACAATGTGTAGTATGCACGTCTTCCTTTGATCGCAGCGAGATTATGCACACAAAAAGAATAAGCGAAAGACACGGCAATGATGAAAGAGAAATTGAAGCAGGAAATGCTCACCATAAACATATATCCTAAAATAATGTTCTTCAAAGACAATTCGGAGAACTTCCCGAGAATATCGTTGAGCGTCGACGTCGAGAACGGGTAGAAGCTGTATGACTGAGAACTTTCATCTGAGACTGTGCGTTTTCTAACTTCCTGCAACAAGGAATTTTTACATTAGAGATGTTAAACATTCCGCAATAGTACACTAGTACCATTGACGCTATGTTTTGTATATTAATTCATTGCTACTGATATCTTAAAAAACACGAATTAAAATCGACGACAAAGATCTCAAAATTAATCGGGAATTTTCGCCATTTCAATACAATTGTATTATATTTTAAAATATACTTACAGAGGCAAATTTTCGCTGCCACGCGTCTAGGACAGCGGCGGCCTTTTCTTGGTTCCACCCTATATGATGGACTTTGTAGTGATCGGACCAGTATTCGTACATCTCGCGTTCGCCCATGAGTTGGACCACTGTTTGCAGGGCTCTTGCACTGCGCAATGCGGAGGTAGCGTTCCTCGTGACTCCTCCGACCATCAGCTGCTCTGGCCAGTGCATGTACGCAGCGGCAAACCCGTAACAGCCCGTCGACAATTCTGCCGCCACATCGGGCGTCTGAAACAATAAAAAGCCACTGAGTTCCACTATACACGTTTGAGACGTGCTTCAATACAATAGTGGAGAAAAATAAACTGTGTCGACAATTAAGACACCTGCACAAGACGAATTCTGGACAATAACCGCGGTAAAGATTTACGAGGTTTACACGGAATTCGTTGCCGAGTTTTGTATTATTGATATTGTTATTGTGATGGGTGATAGGAGCGGTGGAGGCCCATTGAGTCGCACACAATGCACCCGCATAATGCGCGTCGGACCAATCCACTGAAACAAAGCCGTGGCTCGGCGTGGGTGGTGTCTGGCCGCAGATCACCCAAAATTAGTTTGTTCTTGGTAATGTAAAATTGAACAATCTTCTGCTTTATCTTCAACTTCGATTGTAACGTACTCTTTACCAACCTATCTATCAGTAGATTTATTGGAAGCTGAGATATTGGTAATCTTAGTTAAGGGTATGAATAATGGAAATCCTTGGTCATAATTTAGGATATAGGTGAGGAAAGTTCTCAGCAGGTAGGCAGCTGCCCATTGCGGCTTCTTTGATCGTTGCCTTAACGATGTCGGATCAAACATATTTCATGGCATAAAAATGATTGAAAGTTTATGCGTTTAGTCTATGCCGTATAGAATTTTATGTGGAACGCATTTATGGGATAGTAAAAATGCCGTAATCTGATCTGGAAGGCCCAATCGATGTCTTTATATTTCTGACATTGATTTCATGGGGCTGAATCAATTGGCGTGGGTCCAAAGAGGAAAAGTTTCATGATATTGAAATAACAAATGGGATTTAAATTATTCGAGAAATGTTTTAGCTTGTAGCATTATTAGCTAAATGCAAATAAGTAGTTTTTGAAAGCATGATTAAATCTAATGATATACAACACATTTAAATTTAAATGTAAAATATCAGATACACAACAACCTAAGAACGACTCGTAAACACTTGTCACAGTAAAACTACACACTGAAAACCTATATCTACCCCATTACATTGACATTTAACTAATACATAAGCTCCCTTTACACAAATTGTGTTCTGTAGCCTCGTATCTTTATCAACTTGACGAAAACCGAGTTCTTTTAACCTGTGGCAATAGAGATCTTGTGCCTACCTGTCCCGATTTTTTGTTGGGTGCGGACTCGGGGCATTGTGAGTCTGTAGGGTCGAGGCAAGGCTTCTTCATGTAGGCCGAGGTGACCCCCGCCCTCTTCATGTAGGCCTCCATGGTGCTGAGAGGGAACTGGTAGTTGAGTTTCTTCACCTTCTCTAACAACTCTTGAGGGTTGAGGTTCGTCCATTGTATCTTCTCGCGGAGACCACTAGAGGAAAAGTATAGTTTGTATTGCGATGTTTATGAAGCAGGTTGTTTAGTGGACTTGTCATTGTTGTCTTTTAAGGGTCGGTTTACATTTAACGAAGGATCCGTCGCGTAACGCCAAAGCAGAAGTATGTATAGAAAAACATTCGACCTTTCACACTCAACCGATGGTACGTTAGTGCGTCGAGCCAATTGTACTTTTGACGCATTTTCCGTTAGATGTGAACCGACTCAATACTAGTAAATTTTAACATTCTCAGTGACAATAAATATTTAATAAATTAAATATCTGAATAACATTAAACTTGAAATAATGCATTATTTACTAAAGTACATAAAAATAATAAGAATAGCAATGATTGTAACAAAACCAGACAAAAAAACACCACTTACCAAATCATTTATTCATAACTACTTCACCCTAAATCAACACATTTCACTGACAACTTTTGACGATATATTTATAATGTCTTAAATCATTGTATACTCACGGCACTAATATAGGATATTCAGGGCCAAGGAGCTTGGATCCTTCCCAGAAGCAGTCCAGGGGGGTGATGATAGCGCAGGGAATGATGTTGTCGATGATCTGCTCGATGTGGTAGGCTTCGAAGTTGGGGATGCTGGGTCTGTAGCACAGGTCTATCAGGCGCCAGTCAATGTCGTACATGTGAACCGTCACTAGCGTGGCGGCTTGGACTACCTGATAGAAGGAATTGAGATTAAGGGATGATCTATATAGATTATATTCACGTCTTTTAATTCGATTCTGGGTGGACAGAACCTTGGAGACATGATTTTCTCTTGTAAATATACATATTTGAGGTCTGGAAACTAGAAACTTAGTCGGCTTTTGGCTCTATAGTTATGAAGATTGTACGAAAATTTAATGTGTAGGATATATACTGTATTTATAGTATATTCATAATATATTGTATTATGGAATAATGTGGTAGTCGGAAATAGAATAATTAAAATGATGTTTTGATCAGTTCATTAATTTAAAGTTCTAGCAGATATTAAGTACGTATCCGTATGTATGTGTATATGTCGTCAACCATTCATAAATATTCGTATGTCACTCCATTTAAACTAAATCATTAGGAGAGATTTATAACCACAAAATGGTCACATCCTCTTCAACTAAACTATACATATCTTTCATCTCTCTCCTATCATTTACATACACAAATTCATCCTCATACACCCATAACCATATTCTTAGAATAAGAGCAATATCTTACCCGTAAATGCTCCAGCAAGGCTCCAGTATGTAGAAGCGAAGCATCAGGATCTTTGGCAGTTTGAATGATTAGTTGGTGAGTGGAAGAATCAGCTTCTCCCAGAGCCTTTGCAGTGTATTTCAACTCGGCTTCTAGTCTTCCACCCTCTAGAAGAAAGAAGATGTTAGAAGTTGTATAAAAGAAGGTACTTTTTTAGGAGTTGCGAAGAAGTTTTTATTGGTAACCAAACTGTGTACTATATGGAATAGAAATATAAAACGTTGTCCAATATAGTAGAAGAATATCATGTTCTGTTGATTTGATGGAAGTTTTCATTGCTAACCAGAGTGTGTACTATATGGAATAGAAATATAAAACGGTGTCAAATTTGGTAGAATAGTTTTATATCATTTTGTGTTAAAGTGACGAGTAATATGTGTCTTTTCATACATTTCTGTCATCGAAATAAAATAAGTAACTTAATAATTACAGATACAATAAATAGCTATAATAAGAACTAATATCCATGTATTCATTAGTCTACTAAAAGATGGCAGGTCTTTCCTAGTGAGAGTGCCACTGTGTATTATCCTAATAACGTTGTTCTTGGTACATAAAGAATTTGAATGATTGAAGTAATGAAGTCCTTAGAATCTATTAAACTTGTGAGCTTATAACCTAGTACAGAAAAAGTCGAAGCTATAATACATCTCGTAGTGAGTTCATTCCTTTACGCAGGGCCATTATAGTAAATTGACTACTTAGTATGAAGCCGAGTGCTTACAGACACGACATCTTAATTTACTTAGCTCTGTACTCGCAGCGGTGTTTTGCTAAATAATACCTTATTTGGAGTTCAGCAGACAAGAGTACGTTTTAAAGTACGAGCTTTGAGAGTTTTAAGTGTATTTTATACTTGAAATAAAGAATTGTCTAATTTTAATTAAAAATAAACCCGTTTTTTTGTCGTCAAAATTGGATAATTCTCTAGGAATTCATGATTGTTAAATGGATCCACCATACTTTCAAATGTGTGCATATATTATAAACTTTTGAACAAATTTATTTTCTTTATTATATCACGAGTTTTTTCCCTATTTAGATGTTTCTGTTGGATTATTATTAACTTTAACGAAATTTCATATCGAAACTTATTACTTAAACTAAAGCAATAGCTTCTACATTTCTCTATATTCGTCTTAAACTGTATTTTACACATTCTTACGCGTTAGTACATTCTCAAAATATTTATCCTTTGGATCGTATTTAAACTTAGATACTTCCCTCCACTTCTTAAGGTAATTAACACGTTTGAAAAGGTAATTTATTGCACAGCTTTGACAGTGTTGATGACATCCAATCACCACCATATGTGAGGGTTTAATTAGATGAAACACGTGGGTAACAGTTTTAGATGAAGATATCTATTCTATTTTGAAACTGTTAAATCAACAACGTTAATAAATATTCCATACATAGAAAAACGGGTGTGATGTGTATATATATGTGTACAATTTTTAGTTAGTTTAGTATACACAATGAATACATATAAACTCTTTCAAGGAATAGTAAGATCATTAAAGATGATTCTTACACTGTAATACTAACATAATATTGGTATATACACTGATACTGGTAAAAAGTAATTGTAAAGAATTTCGACGTTTATTTCACACCTCTATATAACGTAAACGAGCTTTGTTAGTATTATTTTTGTCAAAATCCTCAATAGATACTATCGTAATTAATAAATATTTGGGTTTCTATTAAAATTAATACACAATTGTCAAACATTGAATAACTCACTATGTATGACGCACATTATAAACAATTCACTATATATTTACCAAAAGAAAAGAAAGAAACTTTGTAGCGTTTTCAAGGTCCATTATCAAAACAAATTATTGATCTAACGAAAATACATAACATATGTATTATAGTAATAGTACCTTATTTCAAAGCGTACAATACTAACATTATAATTTATTGTAACGAGTATTCGAACAGTGAAATATTTAGGCAGATGTCCCTTTATCTGATTGGCGAGAGTTGGCCGTTTGGCTAATCTGTTCGCACCATCGCGACGTATCCTTAAGAATGTGCCCCAATTAAAGTCAGGTAAAGATATATTCGTGAGAAAACGCCTTATCAGAGCTATTTTTTTAATTAAGGATACTTTTGTAATAAGGTGCCTTGTAGATATTGACTTCATATATTGTAGATGTAAACATTTTCGGTAATTTAAATTTATATTGACATATTAAAAAGAATCTGTATGAGTATCAATGAAGCGAAAGAGGTTTGTTAGGATCGGGACATATGGGCAACCGTGATCTCTGACTTCTTTAGGGAATCAGGCATGATATGTATGTATGTAAAAAGAATGTTTAACCATTTTCACTCTTTTTTCCTAAATCCGCCTTTAATATCCCGCCAAAGCCATTGAAGCCATGTTTAACACATTGACACCTTCTGTGACTAAGCCATTGCATAACTTGAGAGGAATCCACTCACTTCCCAGTGCGGTAACGTTTCTTTTGCTCCGACGTCAGTGGAGGCAGCGCATTCTTCGCTGCATTTATTTCCGTCGCAATATACGAGCTGTTGACGCCTGGCTCCAAAATACGATTCTGTGAACGGCCCATTAATTTGCCTTGTCTAATGTGCTTGAAGATAGTTGGGTTGGGTACTGGGGTGAATACGCTGGCATGGGACTGTGTTTAAGCGCAATACTTTAGTTACTCAACCTTGGTAACTAAGATATTGAAGAATATTAAACGTAGGGGTTCTATGAAAGAAAGATATTTTCCTATAGCATTGAATGCCCTCGTTCCTGTCCCAAAGGCCTAGCAAGCGCCCAGATATGAGCCGGCGTCGTGTCTCGAGCAGCCGCTCCGTTGGGTGCGCGGAAACGTGGAATCGCAAGGTCGGCGTGGGTTATCGTGCGCATACTTTCACGCCGCGCGTTGTTTATCTCGGAGGCGGCGGTCCCTTTCATCCGCGTATTTTTAGCTCACATTATTATTATCTATAATAATGATGTATACATTAAACCGAAACTACCTAATAATCGTCTCGTCTGACAGTACAATGTGTAATAATTCCCCCAGTGATAAATCTGTCACGGTGGGCAGCGATTTCTGCGCAGCGTCCTTTTATTGCGTACGTGCATTTAATGACGCCGCGCACTGCGCCGGTAGCCGCCGTCAATGGC
Source organism: Leucoptera coffeella (assembly GCA_030578115.1). Classification (NCBI taxonomy): domain Eukaryota; kingdom Metazoa; phylum Arthropoda; class Insecta; order Lepidoptera; family Lyonetiidae; genus Leucoptera; species Leucoptera coffeella. The sequence continues at coordinate 53,186 of JAMBLF010000938.1, read as the reverse complement.
CGCGCCGACTCCCCTCCGGTACAGTCCACCCCACAGGCGGTTCATGCTTGGCAACGTCAATCGACTTAGATCGCTCTCGTCATTTCTCTAAACGCTTTATTGAACCGTAGTCGGCAACGGACGGGCGTGAGTGTCAATTAAACGGAGCCGACAGAGTGGGGCCAAGTGATCGATACGTAGATATCGATCATGGACTTTTGCCATTGCCTGTACGGAGCGTAGATGCGCGTGCGCGTGTGTTGGTGCCCACCCGCGCGCCAGGCCACCCGCCCGTGTGGTCCGGCCCCCCGCCCCGCGCCCCCTCCGCCGCCGCCCTCTATGCAAATTGGTCGCGCAACAGATGGATAGCGGAATCAACAAAACCTCCAGGCTCCTTCATCATTAACATCCAGCCTCATGGCTCGCATGCACCCTACTTTGAAGCTTGAAACGATAAAACACGAATTGTAAACCAATGCTTCGGTGACAAATGAAATATTCTTGTGACCCTGAATAACATAAGGCTACAAGTCAATAACTCGTCTCAATTGTGCTCCAGTGGCTCTCTGTATGTTGTTCGCAGATTCAGGAGAACTGAATGTACAATTCGTGCAATTTCGCCCCGACATGTCGGCGGCGGCGTCAGAGTGTCACGTCGAGTTAGAAATAAGTCACGGCGGTTCCACTGCCGCGAGTTTCTAAGAAGTGAAAGTATAATCTCAATTGATGGAGGATGGATTCGTTGGTCCGCACGGAGCGGCGACCTCGGAAGGCGGTCGCGCGTCGCTCGGCCCTCCGTGTTAGCAGCGCCGATCCAGTGCCGAATTGGTTCTGCACTTTTTGATACCAATTCAGAAGTCATGTTCTGTCAAAATGCGTAATCCGGGGCAACGTGAGACCTCCAGAAACCGGATCTCGTCCCAGTACACAACATATGGCGGCTGGGCTCTTATACGATGTCAAAATCTTGATCAATATCTTAATATCATAAGCTCGAGCCGCGTTTTATAGGGAAAGAAACAACTGGAGTTCATAGAATACTTAAAATAGTTTTATGTTTATTTGTTCGTCGGGCGCTGACCTTTCGTGGCCACAAATTCCTGTCTCTGACATTGTCGGTTAGTTCTTCAACTCGTTTCACTTAAACTTTTAGCAGCACTAACACAAAAGCGTTTTTGAATACGAAATTGTGTTTTGACAAATTAGCTTATGCAACATTTGCTTTAACCTAATGACATTTATATGACCTTCCACTATTTGGACATAACTAAGAAAATCACAATATTTTAGAGTTACTTTCCTGTAATCATTTGAGATATTGTTATTTGTTCTTGTATTGTAAGAGCTTGCGTACAATAAAACGAATATTATAATAATTTTAATACACGTAGCTTCACTAACTTTTCAACTTCTCAACAATTGCAAAAACAAAATACATAGTTACAACCTCCAAAATAAAATTAGACACACAAAAACAACATATCCTACCATCAATAGTCCAAACTAGTAATAGTTGTAACAAGCCCCTAAACCTCAGAATTGAATAGTGAATCTAAATGATGATCTCAGCCTCCATGGGTCTAAGAACATAAAATAGACATCTCAATTAAGGGAGAGGCCGAATGCGCCGCAGCCTCCACACATAATGCGCCCATTCACTTCGACTCTAATGTTCCACTATGGGATAGAACAGGTGCCTGCCCAACTAAGCCTCAGAATTATAAATGGAGATATATTTGGTAGATTTAAATTATTTATTTATTTATTAATCATGCCAATTACAGTAATACAGAAACTAGGTATATAATAAGGTGATGATTTTCGACATGTCAATTCTGTTTCAGAATGTTGTATTTTTATACATTCAATATTGACAGTGTTATATTTTTGTTATTAAGTTGCTAAGTAACGGAGAAAAATAAGAATACTCAAGTTCATAGGAATCCGTAAAAAGTATCTAGGAGTACCTAAAAGAACCTAGGACTTGTGACGTGGATAGTATCAAACTTAAATTAGCAAAAAAGTAAAAACTGGTGTCAAATATATATTTTTATAATTTAATAAGTGTTGGTATTGGGCAGATATGACATAATTAACTTCTAAGACACCGACAGAGTCTACGTGATCGACGAAAAGGTCATTTTTTAATCCTCATTCATATTAGTATAATCTGTATCACAGACGGGTGTTTTGCATATTTTATAACTTGATTTACCCATACACCTTTTACCTAAATATATTACAAATTTACCTAACAAAAAATTTCTCAAAAAATTTAAAATAATGTAGCCAATTTTACACTGGGTTCTAAAAAGATATTTTTCATCTATTTGTGGATGTTTAACCGGCTTTATCTTAAATATATCAAAAGCCTGCATATTTTTCTTAGGAATCCAAAGCCTAATTCATCGGGAAGGACCCGAATTGCAGCCGGTCATCCTAACACAAAAGGTTCGGCACACAATCGGGCCGTTTCCTTTTTTGTGCCCCAATAGAAATGTTACATTTTTTACTTTTATTGGTCGTAATTTCACGTGGAGATATTTACGGGCGTCCCTTGCCTGGCTAATTAAGTTGTTGCGTAGACCTTAGTATTGTTCGAGATAGCCTTGTGTATAATATCGGTATTGTTTTGAACGGTAGTCGGTTGACACTTGGCTTATCGCCGCATCGACACAGCGACATTTATCAAACGGGATTTCTATTGTCTCGAAAGGTCTGTTTGAACTCGTATCTTCAAGACCTTGGAGTCTGTGGGTGGTAAATGGGTAGGAAATGGTTGGATTGATATTGTAATATAGTCATAGCAACTATTTTGTCCTATGTTATCCTCAATTCTTTCAAGAATCGAGTTAAAAATATTAACCTTTCTTTTATTGTGAATCGTGCAACATTATTTTTTATAAAACGAATAATTGTCAGTTTAATCTACGAATCAAATTAGTCTTCACAAACCCAATATCCTAAGCAATTTTTATTTCCATTCCGTCACCATACACGGTGTATAATATATTCGAAAAGCGATGTCATGCCGTTGCATATTTGGCACCAAGTTTTACGACCACATTGTGAGACTCCAGTTTGAGAGATATGTCATTGGGGGCAGGTGCTATGTTAAGGCCTTATTATGCATTCGAAGGCGAATTAGCAATTTGCGATTAATCGATATTGTGGATTATCGATACATATTACTTTAGACGTGGTAGACTTGATTCTGAGTAATCTATATTGTAATATATTAACCTATAATAGTTTTATATTGGTATTATAAACTCTAAGCAAATCAATTCAAATTCAGCAGTGTTCTTATTGTTAATTAGGTAGGTACATCTAAACCAATACCATCTCAATATGTAACAACACTTTTTATTTCAAAAATCTAATTAAAATGCAACATACGTTAACTTTAAGTCACAGTATAATACATGTCAGTTATTGACGTAAGAACAAAGATATACAGTTTCTATTAAATATATTTCGTACTGATAACTTCTATTTTAGTGATTCTCTAAACTCCTAAATCACATTTGATCCTCACGTACCCTGATTATGGGATTATTTAGAGTTTGCAACACTTTTTCTACCTTCCTGCATTAAGTGGAAGGATGTGGCACTCATCAACTTCCGCTATTAGTCATGTCTGAGAGATGTGAGAGAAATATGTTGTCTGTGAAAAATTACTAACGAAAAAATCTATAAAGAAGGCATGCATTAACGAAAAAATGCGATAGTTACAAATGTACTTTCTGTATAACTTAATTTTTATTAGTATTTTAGTTTATAGTTTTAATTTGTGTATAAAGAGGCATTTTATATGCAATAAATGGCATGAATAAAAATATTAAAACATAAATGAGTGTGAGATATCTATTTATTAAGTTTCAATAAATGTATAAGACAGTTTTTGTAGTTAATCGTAAAATGATTTAAAACTATTGAATTTGAATGTAATTTCACTGGTTTTTTAAGTACATTAAAACAATGTATCCATCCCTATTAATTGCACGAATATACATAAATTCCGTTGGCATTTTGAAACCTTAAAGCAGGCTTTGTAATAAAGACCACCCGATATGAAATCTTGGCTTTGAGTCAAACAGCGTGGGGTGATTTAACGGCACGAAAGATATTTAATTAAAGGATTTTGATAGTTGTATTGATAACCAAAATAAATGTCTTTGATCATTAAAAGTAAAAGTTGATAAACTAAATTCCGAACCAATATTACATGATCTGTCCCAACCATTTGAAATCATAATATATTCTAGATATATGTGGATTTGAGATCTCTGTCTGCTCCTCTATGAAGACACACGTGATGTGTATGTATATTTAATACATATGTTAGACAAAAGACAAGACTAACGCGTTCACGACCATTAACCCTTGCCGAATAGACAGAGGTTCAAGTTGTCTTTATAAGGCCATCTCGAACCCACGTGTAGACCAGATAGTCAGTACTCAATGTGACAGATGGTAAGCCATGTCGCCATTCACAAGCACATTTACCTGTTTGGGGAACAGGTAAGTTTGCTCACGATGTTTTCCCTCACCGTAGTATTCGATGCGTTTGGTTAATATGTTATTATTACGAAAATGTACATAGAAATTCATTTAACTTCATTTCGATTGGACATGTGTTAGACTCAAAATGATATATTGAAAACGTGCCCGCATAGGAAACGAAGCCTCGAGGTGTCAAGACAATGTCTCCACCGGAAACACTTAGCACTAAGAAAGGATGTTTAAGTCACGACCACCTCTAAGTACAACTAAGCATCCCTAATTCCATTATTAGAAAACCAATTTTAAAACCGTACTAGTCTGGGACGTAAAAAGAATGCTAACTAGCTGCCGTTATTCCTGGCATATCAAGGGGGTAAATCGAATGTATTGGGCGTGGCCTAGCAACCTGTCAACAATGTCCTATATGATATAACTCCAATATTTATGCTAAAATGTGACCTGCAATGCTACGGTGAGGGAAAAACATCGTGAGGAAACCTACCTGTTCCCGAACAGGTTATAGTTAGTGCTTGTAAATGGCGACATAGCTTACCACCTGTCACAATGAATACTGACTATCTGGTCAACACGTGGGTTCGAGGTGGCCATAGAATTAATACCTTCACAATTGCGGAGATGGACACCTGAACCTCTGATTACCCTGCAAGGGTTAATAGTCGTCAACGTGTTTGTCTTTTGTGTATGTGACCTAAGTCGTTAAATCTCCAAGATTTTGTCAATTCCGAAAAGGATTTAAGGACGTGAACGTACACTTTATAACTAGTATGAATAAACATTAGCCGGTAAATTAGGTATACGTCTAATGTCACGTCAAGGGAAGCACCGTTCATTCATTCATTCGTTCAATGACGTGGACATCCTGCGCAGAAAGATCAAAGCATCGCCGACCACGTAGGCCCTATAAAACTGTCGCATCGCCGCCATTGGCACGCACAAGTCACCAGCGACCAATAATGAATAATTTGTATACAATTAGAAGGAATAAAACTCACGTACGCATTGACGAATTTATTCCTGACACTGTCTGATGCACCTTTTCAATAATAATATTAAAGGCTATTACACCGAGTTGAATTAGCTCCTTATTACATACATTAAAGATTTTATGTCATTAATAATATTAGAGACACCATTACACCAATTGAAATAGCTGTTGCCAAGTACAAGACTAGTGTTAAGTGTAGTAATCAATGTATATTTAACAAATATATCCTCATTAACTATAGACAGATAAATTCATATAGCATGTAAATATCCATATAGCAAATATATTCAATGGCAAAAAGGGAGTGTGTATACACAAGTCGTGAAACGCATGTAACGTTTTAAGTTATGTTATTCAACGACCAGACTAGAAAGCAGGAAAGCGTAGTTCTTAACACCATCTCAACCGAGAATCGAACCCGAGACCTAACGTTGAGATGATGCTTTACGCCTCGGAGGTTAACAACCATAATAGTCATTGCATAGGCAGACTATTCGGTGCACGTCTGACCAACGGAAGCAAAGCGAGAGCCGCCTGCATTCGTATTCTTCACGCAACGTGTCACAGAGGTTTAATCAGATGCGCTGGCGATCCCAAACGATAACAGGGTCTCTAAGACGATAAAAGGACTGCATTGATCGTCTGTGTGGGCGGTACAGCTTTTAAGTCACAACGACATCGTAAAAAGAGAACTTTATTAAGTCCCGTGTATTGAACGTAAAAAGAATGCTAACTTACTGCTTCTTCTTGGCATGTCGTAGGCGATTAAGGGACTAGGGGTAAATGGAATCTATGGATGGCATATACAGTGGAATATACTGGGCGATGGGCTAGCTACCTGTCATCAATGTTCCATAAGTCATTACTAGCTTATTCATGCTAAAAAGTTACCCATAACTAGCCTGATTCATTCAACATTCATGCTTAAAAGTGACCTTATGATATTAACATGCTTCTAAAGTTCTATCCACCTAGAAAGGGATTAAAAGTCACGAATACTATATGTATGTTATGTATATGTATGCCATTTACCTTGAACCCAGAGCTGGTCGACTCTGGAGTGAATGAGCGCAGACTTCAAGCCCACGCAGAAGGTAGACAGCACTAAGATGGCCACGAACAGGACCTTCCCCGCGTCCCCTTGTAAGAAGCAACCAAGGATGAAGAGCTGCTCCTGAAGCCAGGCGCGGATCCACAGGGAGGTGCGGCCTCCTTCAATGTTACCCTGGAAGGAAATGTGTCATTAGTAACAGTAAAACTAATAAAAACAAAGACGAACGTTCAGGCGTAAATCAAAATAAATAAAAATAAAATAAAATTCCTTTTATTCACAATAAACGCAGCATATACACAAATATAATATACATTAATAATAATATACATTTATGGAACCAAGCGCACATGGCAACCCCGCGCAAGTGTGAATAGGATTTGTCTCAGCTAATGTTGATTGTGTGAAATTTACACTGCCAACGCTAATATTCCGACAAACCCTTAAGTACGTAAAAAATCATAAAAAAATTTAATCTCCTCAATTGCGAAGGTAGTAATTCTATGGCCACCTCGAACCCATGTGTTCACCAGATAGTCAGTACTCAATGTGGTTGTAAACCATGTCGCCATTTACAAGCACTAACTATTACCTGGTCGAGGAACAGATAGTTTTTCTCACGATGTTTTCTCTCACCGTAGTAGTCGACGCATTTCGTAAATGTATTTTTATTATAACTTATAAAGAATGCTTTCATTTTAAAGCTCAAGACATTCAAACTAGTTGCCGTTCTTCCCAGCATGTCGTAGAAGTATAAGGGTCTAGGAGTAAATGGATGTTTTGTGTGACGGGCTAGTAATTACAACTACATATTAGTCAATAGGCTAGTAACTATCGCCAATGGTTCATGTTACATTACAACTCAATATTCAAGCTAAAAAATGACTTAGGTGATATCATGTCTTACAGGTTGTGTCCATCCCTAAAGCGATAAAAAACGTGAATGTATATTTATATTATGTAACGGAAAGAATAATAACAACCTAATAAGACATATACAACAGTAATGGAAGAAACGCAATAAACAGGCAATAAAGAGCCTTTTTGGACAGTGTTCTACTTATTCAATAACGGACTATTATTACTACCATATAGTTCAACAACAGACTTTTTCTAGCATTAAAAAACAGAATTTCCTATATCCTGTCAAAGGGAGAAAGCGTTGAGTCACCAGGCACCAAAGTTAGCCTCACATTTCAGGCACAGTTCCTCGGTTGATTGTGATTAATGGCACCGTCTGGTAGATGGCGCCAGGTCTCGCCCGAAACCCTGAAGAGCTCACTAATTACAAAATAATAACTCAATGGACGTTTGGTCGGCCATTATTACAGGGCAGACGCCGCGTCACAGACACGCAGGTCGTCACTTAAATTGGTAATGTCTTACTTTGTAACAGGTAGAGAGAGCTAAACCTGGTTTTGCTATGTATGTGATTTCTAGTTGTGAAAAAGCTTAAGAAATCTCTTTTACTAAAAGCGACTTTTATCTACTACGACTATTTAGAATATAATCATACAATATTGTAAATACTGAACTATTGGGTTAGTAATGTGTACGTGTGAAACATTTTATATAAAAAGGTATAACTAATCTCTAGATTACGTTAGCCTAAGGACTAAGAATTTGGAGAATAGAAAGCAGGAAAATGTAACAAATAAACAATTTAACTAAGTCTAATGTTATCTAAGTCGCGGTTATACATGATTGTTTTTAATGCTGTCCTGATAATGAAATGAGACTTAAAAAATCATAACATTTGATGCCTGGTTATCAATCGTATCCTAGGCAACGTTAAAAACAAAAAAGCTTTCTTATTACCTATATTGAAATGGCTTCATTGTAAAAAAATACCTTTACGATTTACTATAATGGTCACAAGATTCCTTTGCCTTTACGTGTAACACAATGACTATTCAGACCAAAAAACGTGAATACGACACCAACAAATTCCTTGGTGTCGAATTGAAGAACAAGAATGTCAGGAAGGTTACATTTCAGAGACCTTGGCAGAAAAGATATTATGGAGTTATTTGTAGATGTTTTGAGGTACTAAGATGTATAAGAATGAGCGTTAACGGCAGATAGTGGTTGCGCTAGGAGCGAGCCCTGCGAGGTGAATGTCGGGCGCGCTGGGTGGCCGTGACGTCACGAGCGGAATGCGCCCCGCCGCCCGAGCCTCGGCGCCGCGACCCACGTGCCTCGGCGCAACGCGACACCACCCAGCCAACGCGACCACTCATTCAAACACCATGCACTGGCGACCACGCCACGCCATCTAGCGTAGATCGCTATCAGTGACGCAGCTTTAAGCATGCGGATTTCGGTGACAACGCACCGGTATCAGCACTTCCTCGAGATAAGCGCGAGATGAGACAAAACACTCGTTGTGCCCACCCGTGTGTAAACAACGTTCGTACGAGCACGTAGTAATCAAACGGTTCGCACAGTAACGTCTGCTCATTAGCTGGATATTTATATAAGGTCGTTAGAAACGGGCTGAACTTGATAAACGTTTCAAACGACGGCCATCGACGACACCTTACATTTCAATTCTCTACGACTTATCTAATTTATAGGCGCAATAACGTCAACGTGTGCGGCTGTTTATTGTTTCGATTGATTGACAAATCCATTTGGGAGAGGATTCGTGATGGCGGAACTGGTTTACAGATAAACATTTTGGAAGGCTCTTAAAGTTTTTCTAATCTTGAGCCCGTTAATCTCATGAGTCATGTTTGGATTGGTGAATGATACGGACTTAGCGGCTCCGTCTGCGGCCTCTATTGGCTGATGCCTGCATCCGGCGGAGCTCCTCCAGGAATGCCACAAAGACGGGTTACATGCCCAGGATCTGCATATAATGGCCTGTGGGTGTGAGCCTCCTATTATTCCTTCAAATCCACGGCGCGTTTCAACCGGGACAGTACAAGCGATATGCTGATGAACCTGCATACATTGTGAACAGTGCAGGATTTTCTCAATCAGGGAATTCTATTCTATTCAGCTATTCATTTGAATACCAAGAAACATTTCTGTTAAAACGAGACGCAACGGAAATGAGAATAAAAATGAGATTACGTTATTTTCTTGATCATAAAGTTACTTTTTAAGAATTAGAGATAAAGTATTCGTAAGTTTTATCCTCGTAAACGCTGTAACTAGCTTCTCATCTTTAGGTCATCTATAAAAATCGTGAAATCAATAGTTCTTCAGTGTGTTATCAAGCATTCTTAGAAATTTGAAAACCGATTAGAATTACATTATTTTGTGTGCATTGAAATACAGATTTCTGTAGTGAACTCAATTTCAGAAATTGATAATTATTCCCGATGGCAATGGCCTTTATAATACAATATAAAACCATATGAATTGTAGTGATTTTAATTATTATATTGGTTACAAGAGTATAAACGAGTATTACACTACTGAGTTAATTAAACTTTTTAAAAGAATTCCCGCAAATAAATGCTATTTTATGTTTTTCTAGATTATGCTACAGCTTTCGATTGTTTCAACACATAATTAAATACTTAAAACCATTAAGCAGAAGCACGATATAGTATCCTTTTCTTTAGCTATCATTAGTCCAATACGTACAAAATATTTCCAGGTACATAATTTCGTTAAAAGTTTATCAAATACACGAGTTAATAAGGCGAATTAATATCTATTACTAAAAGATCAGAATACTTAGCAAACATTTACATTTAATAAGAATAAAGCTAATAATACGTCTAAAAATGATTTAGATTGAATGATAGTCATATGATATTGCGTAGAATCTGTTCAATGAAAAGATCATTTGTCAGGGAGGTGTTTAGTGTTTAGGAAATGACTATGAATGAAAATTAGATTAGTTAGATGACAATTATAATTATCTCTCTCAATCTAGTGGTGTCCTAACATCAAAGACGTGTGCCTAATTATACATAGTTTGTCAATCTGCAAATTTCACATCTTGTGAAAAATATAGGGTTGGATTGTATGTTTTTTCCAATTTGTAAAACTATTACTTCATGACCATTTATTTTTCTCTTAATTTATATATAAGGGATATTCTTTACACAATATTATATCTGGGTTTATGTTCGCTGTCTCATTAGTATTTTGGTATTATCCAACATTACTTTAGAGGATAAAAAAGAAATAAAAATTAGTTTACTACCTTTATGCGTACTTTAAACTCTCAATTTTCGAGATGTAATTATGAGCATTTCCTTGCTTTTTATTTATTTTTAGAAAGTAGAGACAACGATTTTACCGATTTAAGCTTACATAAGTAATGTCCTAAAATCAATCTTGAGCAGCTGTTTCCACAACTGGAGGCCATGCAATGTTTGGACCAGGACGGTGATAGGCGAGAAAGCACGAGGGACAGAGACAGCCAATATCAAAGAAGAGGAAAGTAGCAATTGAGTTGTCAAGCGAGAGAGAGATACTCGATCGGAGAGGCAAAGATGGCTCAATCCACAAGGCAAGTCGTGTGAGGCCCGGACACTTCGCCCGAACCATCTCTCAACGGCTCTTTTATTTTCATTCGAAAGCGAATTATGCAATTATGAATGCCATATTAAAATAGGTTATAAAAACTATCTAAATTGCCTCTTTGGATGGCAAATGACTTCATCTAAAGTTGTTATGGCTGGAACAGTTTTGTGTCAATATGTTGTTTCATATTTCTTGTAGCTTTTCGTTCTTTTGCATATTCTTTTGAATAAGTAATGTTCTTTTGAATGTAGCTTTCGGTGCTCAATCACGCAGACTTAATTGCTTCATTTCGTATGTTCTCGTTGCGTGATTTACCTTTTACACCACACAAAAGGTAAAATATGTACCGTTTACCGCAATATCCCGTACATGTAATGGACATTTTGTCTTGGTTATCGGTTGCTGTGGTGAGGAATTTTCAATGGTCTGGCTTTTGATTGAGTCGTCCCTCTTTGGGCGAATTGAGTCGTCAGGTTAGGTGAGGTGGGTCCCCCGTTGCGCTTTGGTTTGGCGGGCACCGTACAGGCAATGTGTGCGGCCGCCTTCTAGGAAAAAGATACCTTCCCCGAATTTTTTTATTATTGCCATCTACTTCGGTTCTAAGCTCGGGCGGCAAATACACATTTTATTCTAGTTACACATTTTAGTTTTATTGATACGAATTATGAAAATATCTTGTTTTTAGTAAATCCAATCAAGTTTTATAAGTTGAATGATTCAAAATATTGAAAATTTATGAAGTAAGTAGTCATATGGAAATTTACATTAATTCAACGGAAGCATTCTACAATTATGGACTGTAATTCGTATACGAAGACTCACTACTATATCAACTATTTACTATACACGAAGCTGTAGGAGCAGCAACAAACAGAAGCAGGTTAGAATACGCGCGGCCTTGTAGTACGGCGGCCGACAGCCGAGCGGCGCCACCGAGTGCCTCGACCCACCCCACTGCCCACCCGAGCAAAACAATCACACGTGTGGACTTCCACACGCTACTGGAAGAGGTACATGTAAGATGGGATGAGGGGAAGTGAGCTAGAGTGTTACCTTTTCGAGTTCGGAGAGGGCGAGGGCGGCGTCCACCCAGCTGGTGCGGATGTAGAGGTCGGCGCTGTGGCGCGCCTCGGCGGCCGACTGGCTCTCGCGGGCAGCTATCCGAGCATTCGAGGGTGCCTCGGAGTCCGGAGCCACCATGATCTCGGGGCCAGACTTGTCAATGGTATCCTCATGAAGACGGCTGTGTTCCGTCTGGCGGCGAACGCAGTCATATCACTCGTCGCCACATAACCACACACTCATACACCTTGATTCTTCACTGCTTTGCTACACTGGCATTGAACCACGGTGACACTCAGTTATAACTTTTGAAAGGAGGAGCGCGCGTGCGTCCGCTCTCGCGTCTCGATGAACACTGTCTGTTTGTGGAGCCGCCGCCTGTTTCGCTCCGTCATGTTGCCGTTTGGGCCCGAGCGGCCCGCTCTCGGACCACACACGAGTGCGCGCCGTCCCTCTCGCTCGCAGGCCGCTCTCTCGCTTGCGGCCGCGACGGCATGAGCACGGCTAAAACAGACCACTGAATGAAGCTGTGACTGACGAACGTTGGGCGCCACTATACTTATGCAGGCTAGATACTACTAAAGCATTTAAATTGTTCATAAAGTGCACAGAAAGCTCGCTATCGGTCCATTTGCTTCTCTGTCCCTTCCTTATGGGACAAAAGCTAGTTTATACGACAGCTTAATTGGATTGCCTGTTTTGGTCGTTCTTGCAACCCATAGATCTGGGTATGATTACAGATCACCTACCTGTGCCGATGGATTCAATGATTGTAATTGGTCTGGATGATGTATGTTATGTAATGTCTAAGCTAAATCGCACCTTACTACTATTCGCTTATCCAAAAGCTCTCATGTAAGCTCTACTAAGCAAGCAGCAAAGGCAATGGGCAAGGGGATGCAATAGGCATACACTCTTCAGTGGATACATATGTTATGCTGAAGAAAAAGATCATCGTAACATCTTTTGTTGTTCTAGTATTTTATTTTCCTGGGAATACACGAGTATTTACTGCTAGTTAACGTTGTTTTATTAATACTTTTTTATTAAATTACCGTTGTCCTTGAAATTTAAAGTGTATCAAATGTTTAGGATGAAGTTAAAAATATTCTTCAGTAACAAGCTATTAGTAATTTTATTCTTTCACGAGCAATATAGCCTTTACATATCTATTTATTATCTTCTTTTCTCTAGCTTTTATTACTAGGTATAGTTAAATGTTTATCTTTTATCCTACCATGAAACTTTCAAGCAGGATAAGAGCATATACACATATATATGATCAAAGGAAAGCTAAACTTTGTACTTATTAATACAATTTTATAATGTTTTAAGGTTACAAGTTACAGTTTTATACAATGAAGAACGGACGTTACGATACTAAGAAACCCATAAATTTAAATAAAAACGCTTGTACAAATCAGTACGTTCTTGATTCCACTGAAGTAAGGTGAAATGTTGATTAATTATATCATATTATCATTTACCTTCAATACAATGTGTCTCTATCTAGCCATTTTTAAATTCACACACGTGTTTAACATACTATTACAGTAACCAGACTAACATACATATACATACATACGCGTTCACGACCATAACCCCTTGGGGGGTAGTCAGAGATTCCGGTGTTCATCTCCGCAATTGCAAAGGTAGTAATTCTATGGCCACCTCGAACCCACGTGTTAACCAGATAGTCAGTACTCAATTTGACAGGTGGTAAGCCTGTTCGGGGAACAAGTAGGTTTCCTCACGATGTTTTCCCTCACCGTCGTATTTGACGCATTTCGTAAATGTATTGTTATTATAACCATTAATTCCTCTAATTATTCACTAACGAATTTCAGTGCGAACTATCACGTTGGGTGCTGTCTATCTAGTGATACGCGGGCTTCGAATGACCCATACCTAACATGCCTTGGAAATTTCGGAGATGGGCATTTAAGCCTCTGACTACCCCGCCATAATAAAAAAGGGAGTGTGTATACACAAGTCGTGAAGCGTATGTATGTATGAATTTCAGTGCCTGTCAGTTTAGCAAGCCCTAAAATAGTTCAAAGGGCCCTGCCATGCACTACAAAGGTTTACTAAGCCTTTCTAAATAATAAAAGAGGATCAAACACACGCACATTAATATCATTTTGTTTACAAAGTGTTCGGGGGAAAAGTTGAGGGGCGGAGTTACGAGTCCTTTGAAGTCGCCGTCACAAACGCCGCCGACGATTTAACTAATGAATTTATTTAGCGGCGAGATCCCGTATGCTGGCAACGTACCTTAAGCAGTTAAACTAGGATTATGAGGTAAAAATGGAAGACAATGTATATAGGGGAAGGTTTGTTATTGGAGGTGGAGAGAAGGATAAGTTAACTAGGAGATTTTGTCAGGTTATGTATGGAAAGTGAATATTAGTAATGGATAGTGTGTTGTATAAGTCAAAAATATGTGAGACAACCCCCAACAACTTTCCTCTTAATTCTTAGTTATGTAACAATAACATTTCAAGGTTCTCTGTACACCCTAATAGTAGTATAAAATCCGATACATAGATATGTAGTATTATATATTTATTTAAATTTGTAACGTATGATTATTTACCGATCATCTGTAAAGTAGTGCATAACACCTTTAAATATAAACAGTACATCTCTTAGACTTCTTAAATTATTTAACACTGCAACATTGCAACTGGCATTGCGACAACATGCGTATCTACATTAACGTTCTTCAATCCTTTTCGGGGCGGACAGAACCTCAAAGATTTAGTGTCTTCTTTGGCTTAAATATTGGGGCTTTTCATATGGAACATTGGTAACTGGTTGGTAGCCCATTGACCAATTGATCTTATTCGCCTTCTACGACATGCCGGGAAGAACGGCAGATAGTTAACATTCTTACTTCCCACACTTGCACGAGACTAGCATTGCGACAAATACAAGCACATTGTCAGGTGGTAAGTTTGTTTTTATGTCCCAAACTGCAAGCCAAGAAGCATAAAATACACAAAAATATGAGGCTTTTACGCACAAAGCATTCTTGTCGAAACCTGCCAAAAGCTACTTTCACATATTCCACATTGAATTGCAATAATGACTTCATTCTTTGTAATTGACCAATTGGCGATATCTTGGCAATATGGCTCGCCTTGCAAATTACTGCATACACACTGACTGTCCATTCATTTGGCGTAATATCTGTTATTGTACTGCGATTTAACTGTTATGTTTTAATATAATAGTATTGGCAGATGTATAATAAAAGTGGTAATTAAGGTTATAAAAAGACAAACGCGTTCACGACCATTAACCCATGCCAGTAGTCAGAGATTCAGGTTTTTATCTCCACAATTGCGAATATAGTAATTCTATAGCCATCTCGAACCCACGCGTTGACCAGATAGTCAGTACTCAATGTGACAGGTGGTTAGCCATGTCGCCATTTACAAGCACTAACTATTTCGGGGAACAGGTAGATTTCCTCACGATGTTTTCCCTCACCGTATCATTCGATGCATTTCGTAAATGTGTTTTTATTACTACACCGTTAAAGACTATATAAATGATGTTTTGTGACGTTTCATTTTTGTGTGATCATGACTTCACGTTCCGGTTCTTATTGGGACTCTCCTTAAATTTGTTATTAAACACTATTTGTTGGATGTGAAGCTTTGATCATGTTCTAATGAATTATGTATTTTTAAATATAATGTACACATTGTCTGCAGAGTTTCTTGGCATTTCTTCTCTGCAGAGTTTGACTTTACGAAGTGCCATTAGTTTTAGTTTTATTAATCTAAATTGATTTATTTTAAGAATAATTTTTATGTTAATGACATATTTTTATGAAAAATGTTTTTTTTTTTTGACGTTCAATAAGTGATATCAATATCCTTATGTTGAATAAAAGATTTTCATTTCATTTCAATGTACATAGAAATTCATTAAACTCCATTTCCATTGGTATATGCAAAGAATTTGTTGCATATACACGAGCAAGCTAGCAGGATTTGAACCCTGTACCCACTGATACAGAGCCAAGCCCCAAACAACTGAGCCACATCGATTGTAATGAAGGTTACAAGAGTTAAAATACACGTAAGAAGCTTTTTTTGGGCGTGCCCACGTTTCAGTTATCATTTGTGATATTTAGTTTATCCTTAAGACACGCATTTTGTGTGCTGTCTGAGGCGTAAAAAGAACGCTAACTAGCTGCTGTTCTTCCCAGTATGACGTTGAAGGCGACTAAGGAACGAGGGCTAAATGGAATCATTGGGTGATGTGCTAACAACTTATTACCAGTGATTCAAATAACATCCGAACCCTGTCAAATGAATATTCTAGTTAAAAAGTGACTTAGGAGTTAATAATAATAATATTTGGACTTTATTACACCAATTGAACTAGCCCCTTGGTAAGTTCATTTAAGACTTGTGTTAAGGGTACTAGTCAACGTATATTTAAGAAATATATACATATTATACATAGATAAATACATATATATCATATATAATCAACGACCAGACTGGAAAGCAGTAGAAAAGCGTAGTTCTTAACTCTGCCTCCACCGGGAATCGAACCCAGGACCTCACGATTAGCGTTCCGGCGGCTAACCGATCGCGCCACGGAGGTCGTCAAAAGAGGAGTTATCATCGTGTCTCTGAGGTTCTCTCCATCCCGAAAGGAATTAAAGGTCGTGAGTGTACATATGTATCCTAGCCTAGCCTTGCGTCAAATTATTCGGGATCATTCCAACATCGATTGGGTCTCAAATATTTTTAGTTACACATAAAATACTTTAAAGGAACATTAAGAATATAAATATCATACACGGAGTATTAATAAAGGTTGTTTGTAAAGATGAAAGCCGTCATAAACTTTACGAAGGACCTTTAAAAGTTCGACAAGAATTGTGTTGCAGCCGCCTTTGCCCAGCCTACGCGGGTCAACATAAACATGGCCATTAGGAGCCATAAATACTAAGGATATAAGGCCTTAACAACAGTAGCCATATCCCCACACTCACCTTTAACTAAACTATAAAAATTCTTAAGATTACAGAAACTATCAGCTGACATACTTTCCCTAAGATCGAACAGTATTATCAGGGGTAATTAACATGTTGATCTTAAGTTCGGTCGGTAATTGATTATTAAACTCTGAAGGAACATTAAGAGTGGTTCTCGGCTGTAATTAATCGATCTACGGGGATTTCTTTTAAGTAATGATCTGGATTTTATTATGATTACAGACCCTGCTTGGAACAAAACTATTTAGTTGATTCTCGGCAAGTCGTAAAAGCTCAGTTGTTTGGGGCTTGTTGTATCAGTGGGTACAGGGTTCAAATCCCGCTTGAGCATGTACTAATGGAAATGAAGTTTATTGAATTTCTATCTACATTTTCTAATAAAAATACATTTACGAAATGCATCGAATATTACGGTGAAGAAAAACATCGTGAGGAACCGTACCTGTTCCCCGAACAGATAATATTCAGTGCTTGTAAATGGCAACATGGTTTACCACCTGTCACATTGAGTACTGAATATCTGGTCAACACGTGGGTTCGAAGTAGCCATAGAATTCGCAATTGCGGAGATGGACACCTGAAGCTCTGACTACCTCGCAAGGGTTTATGGTCGTGAACGCGTTTGTACGTTTTTATAAGAGGACAAAATCCCATTACGATTAGTTTGGGTTGGTAAAAGGCGATTGTTTTTACATTTAACGATACACACATACACATCAGTAGTGGCCTAAGCTTCTCTTAATTCGTTCTTGAATCATAGATGTGATGATGGCTGTAGTCTTATATTTAACGACTAGTCAATCGAGGAAAGGTTATTTTTGGAAGATCGGTTATGTAGGGGTCGGACTAACAAGAAAAGTGACGAGCCAAAGCTACGCACTGAAATAGGATGAATACTTGTATAAGAAGTGTCTATAACCATTATGTATGTATGGATAAGCTGGTTTGTCATACATACATACACATCATGCCTGAATCCCTGTACAAGGGTAAATAGATATCATCATTAGAGATTACGTATCCCCATTCACACATACACCTCCTCATACACACTCGTGGTTATAGGTATTTCTAACGTCACCCTTTTTCAATATGGCGTCTATCTGACTATCATATGTCTTACTGGTAAGTCAGAATCGAGAAAAATGAGGCTCCGTGATCTGTACCTTTTTACTCTTTAAGGAGACGAGTATTTTATTTATGTATGTATCTATTTAAATAGTAAAAATATCTAAAGCATGCTACATACAGCTTAATCCACACGTCAAGCAGCCTTATAAAGAAGTGACCCACCCAAATGTCAACGTTTCATTCTCCATAATTGATGCCGTGAATTTTCTTTGGAAGTCACTGAGTAATGCGACACGTTTCACCGATTTATCGGAACCCAATCGCGGCAACAATAGGCGCCTTTCTTGTCCTCGAATTTCGATCAAATCTCTCGCTGGGAGTCGATTCTCCTATTCTTAATAAGTTAAAGATGAATTAGGTAGAATTTGATAATAGTGTATTAACATATATAATAAGGGAAAATGACTAAATTGGTTAGAGTTTGAATAGAATGTTAATATAAGTCTGGTGTCTTTTATTATTAGTTGTTGTTGTTAGGATTCATCGTTATTGACTAAACATTAGAGAAGGACATTTCAGACCATCCCTTGTATCAATAATTGTAAAGAATTGTTTGTATTGTATTAGAAGAATTAGATCATTTATGAGAATATCGAATGCACTTTTCACTGGATAGTCTTCTTAGTAGATAACACCCAACCAAGGTAGTATTCCACGTCGTCGCCTACATACAAAGAATGCTGATTAAATAATTTATAACTGTAAAATAAAATAAAAATTAAGAATATTGTGTATTTTTTAAAAAAAATCACTCTGTTGATTTTTTTTCAACTGTTTTCAACTTATTCCTACTCGCGATGCCATAATTAGTAAATTACATATATCGTAAATAAAAAATGTTACAAATCATGGGTCGAGACTTATATTTAAATATTATTTTTTATTATACGTAAACACAAACATCATTGTCAACTTACTCTTTACCAAGTACTTATTCAATGTACCAATTTTACCATATCGTGCTCAAACCTCCTACGTAGTACACAATAGGAGAATCGACGCAATGGGTGTGTCGCTTGACGACATGTCACATTTCACACAACATATTCCGAGAAATCAACAAAAATTTTAACAGAAAAACCTTATTCCCAATGACTTCATATTGAAAGTATAGTTCTGAAAAGTTTCATAGCCTTGCAATGCAATTAATTATATGATGTGTAGTATAGAGTTAGTTAGTTAGATGTTTTTTTTATTAATTATAAAGTGAATTAGTACATATATACATTACTTTTGTATACACATGTACTGCAAAAGAAAATTATCATCAAAATTTAATCATTAAGTCATCTTTTACGACACCCACGATGACTAATACATACCTTTAACGACATTTACACTCAAAAGACAATACCGTTCACTAATAAAGCTCTACACTTATGAATCTGTCACCCATCGCATTCCAATTCCAACAAAGCCTTGCGATCTCTATTGGGGTCCCAATTGAATGGTACCCGACACCCTGACAGGCGGAGAACCGCGGGGTGCATTCGTCTTCCTAGAACCTCGCGTGAGGTAGGAAATTGAGACCACATAAACCCATAAAGATCAACGCCACAATGCCTGATAGGTTACAATTCAATCACGGGAACCTTCGATAGAATAGTCTCTCCAAATAATTTATGATTAAGTTGGCTGGGTTGGGGTTTTTTAAATTATATTGTTGGTTTTGTGTCATAAAGGGGTAGGAAACTATATTTTGGGTTTTTCTATTGGAATTGAGTTTTTAAGGTTTTTATATTTTTGACATTCATAACATACATTTTAGTAATATAAGTCGTATATAAAACTGAGGTTATATTGTATCCGAGCTGAAAAAAAATTTTAGTAGTTGCTTTTCTCTGGGCATGTTAAAAAAGCCGACTAAGAGATTAAGATGGAAACAAGAAGTGATACCTAATGAAAGAAAAGGTCCATCTTAAAAAAAGTTTACTTCTCAAAAGTTCAAAATTACGTATATGTCATAGGTAGATTAACTTCCGTTACTTTAGCTTATCAACACATCTGATAATCATACACATGCACTAGTATTGTCATAATATATTACACTCCTATTGGAACTAATAATTCGCAAACAAACAATGTCATTTTAGTACAGTCATCATGAAAATCGTTTCAGCATGTTTTTCTATACGTGCTAACAAGAGAGAAACTATGTTTATTATCATATACATCCACGTCTACTCTTTTGAGGTGCACAGAAACTTGGAGACATGTGAAACATTGTTCACTTATTAGCATGTACATTTGAGTTTTGATGTCATATGGAATATTGGTGACAGGTTCCTATTCTATCGCCTAATAGATCTATGTACCCCTAGTCCCTTAAGCCGCTTACGACATGCCTGGTAGATTTGCAGCTAGTTAGCATTCTTTTTACATCCCAGACTAGCAGAGAAGATCATACATACATACATACACATAACGCCTGATTCCCTGTAGAGGGGTAGGCAGATATCACGGATCCCCATTGGTCCCGATCCTGACAAACCACTTTCGCTTCATTGACACTCATTCATGTTCTCATACTCGCGGTTATAAGTACTCCTATAATCATCCTTTTTCAATATATCATATTATCAGTATGTTACTAATGGCTCAAATACACTGAATGCATAATAATATAAATGTTACACATTATCCTAAAGTAAATTCAGCTCAGATACCATTGATTGAGTGATTGATACATTAGACAGGTGTTTCCTACTTCGTATGCTAGTTAAGACTTAGGTTTTATTGCGAAATAAAACTGGGTTAGTTATTGGAATGCCATTTTTCACAGACACCTATAAATTTGTAACAGGTAAATAATATGTTAAACGTTTGTTGATAATCTTGAATTGCTCTAGGTTGGCGTCCTATTATGAATCGCTGAAAGCTATCCCTTTGATGCTTGAGAGGGTTAGTAGGGTTGATGTACGTGTACATGTAGATACGTCTTTCAAATCTACTTAGTTAAAATTATTTCAAATCTTATTAACTTACAAATCCTCGTATGGAAGTAACACTATTATAAATCCAAGTGATCTTTAATTCGAGTGTATTACTACGATTGTTTACAAATGCATGCATACATCCACATTCACATCATTTAATCCATTTTTTCATTTTATGGTACAAATACACTATATTATATGCTTTAGCTTACAATTGTTTTATAGTTTATCATTAATGTGTCGTGATTCTAACATCACAATTTCTATCTTGGTTCTCACCACTAGTAAGAATGTAGTTCATTAGGTTTATTTCAGAAAGAGGCTATTTAATCAGTACTTACTAATAGCATTGCACTAAATACATAACTTAGTCGTGAACGCGATGTACTAAAAAATAGATTTTAACTTTCCATTGAACTACCTAAGTCCTGTGCTACTCTGGGACATAAAAAGGATACTAACTAGCTACCGTTCTTCCCGACATAATAGACGACTAAAGGGCCCGGGGTATATAGAATCTTTTGGACGATGCGTTAACAACCAGTTATTATTATTCCATATTATATGTTTATGCTAAAAACTGACCAAAGACATTTTCTTGTTACCGTAGGTTCTGTCAATTCCAAAAGGGATTAAAGAACCTAAAAATATGATCTCCTTAACTGCCTGTATCTATAGTAAGTCTCCATAGCTTGTAGTGTAGCCAGCCCGTACAAGATGTATCGTTCCGCCCATTTACAATGCAGATTCGTCTAATTGTTAAACAACGTCGCGGCATCGTAGCCTGGCATTGATCTATAGGCCGCGTTGATTTAAAGCTGAACATGGGACAGAATTCTAAATCGGGGTTTGCACTAGCTTGAATTTATTCCTTTTGTGATTACGGACTGAATTTATTATGTTGCACTGATATTTCGAAG
Source organism: Leucoptera coffeella (assembly GCA_030578115.1). Taxonomy (NCBI): domain Eukaryota; kingdom Metazoa; phylum Arthropoda; class Insecta; order Lepidoptera; family Lyonetiidae; genus Leucoptera; species Leucoptera coffeella. The sequence goes on along the minus strand of JAMBLF010000938.1, from coordinate 31,084 downwards.
AGTAATTGTGACATTGATAGATATGTATGGTTGGTGTTTTTCTTAATTTTGTGTCTCAATTTTTCTCATATAATATTACACTTGTACCATATGTCTTTTCTTAGCTATACACATAAAACATACATACATAAATATTCACGTCCTTTATGAATAGAAAAATAGTGAAGGGAGTTTTGTTAGGATCGTTCCAGATGATGATCAATAGTCTCTGCCTACCCCGTTGAAGACATAGAGGCGTGAATATATGTATGTATGTTATTAAAGAACTTCGTACAAGTACAAGAACATAGTAAGTCAAGATCGGCACAACTAGGGATGCATGATCTCTGCATACCCTTTGTATGTAGGTAAATCCAGTTATGGTTAATCCAGTGGCAGTTACGAATTATAAAACCGAGCTAAGTGCTTTAATTGCAAATTTTACTGTTGATTACTCTAAAGCTTTAATTATTAGCTATAAAACTGAGATTAAATTGCTATCTATACAAGAACAGTGATTACTTATACATTTTCAATGGATCACTGACTTCTTTAATTTCGCCATACACATCACTCCCGTTTCCCTGTAGAGGGGTAGGCAGAGATCACGGATCTCCCAACTGTTCCGATACGGATAACCACTTTCGCTTCATTGACACTCATACACCTCCTCGTAAACACTCAGCGGTTATAAGTAACTCTAACGTCACCCCTTTTTCAATAAGGCGTCTATCTGACTGTCGTATGTCAATATGACATTTGACAGTTCAATTTAAACTTTTATAAAATAATACATTTTATAATCAAGGTGGACAGAACCTTGGTGACACGACAATAAATCCCAGGTCATTTGTTGACCTGAATATTAGGGTTGTGATATGTAAAAATAGTACTTAGATAATTACACAAATCCTGAAATGTATGACCACTATGTCATAAAATACATTACAAAGCAAATTGAAATAAAAGCCCAATATTCCTAGTTATAATTTTAACTTGTACTTATATTAAAAGCTTAATATAAATGAATTGACATAATTAATAATACTTAATAAAAATAATACTTTAGTCACCATTACACCGATTGAACTAGCCTCTTTGTAAGTTCATTTAAGACTTGTGTTAAGGGTAATAGTCAATGTATATCTATATATACACAACAATACTATAAACAATCAACAACTAGACTGGAAAGCAGAAGAATAGCGTAGTTCTTAACTCTGCCTCCACCGGGAATCGAACCTGGGACCTTTCGATTAGCGTACATTGTCGACATAATTGAACTTATAATAACATAGTTGAACTTTTCTAGATTTAATATATATTTTTGTTCCCTTCAACACACAAATCAAACTAACCTTTTCTTTTCACACATACCTATCCCAATCCATATTCCAAGACCCTATAACAGCTATAAAACCTTCTCGTTAACCGCTCTGATCACATTAGCGATATGCAGGGAACATGATAGGAGAATAATTCGCACAATTTACGAACCAACCAATACGCTATGCGGTTATCGCGACACAGTTAAATATAGTTGTAATTACTTTAATAAATTGCTTAATTTAGACTTTGTTTTGCCTTTTAATGCCTTTTAAATGGACCGTGGTGTTTGTGGAGTGGACGAGATTTATCAGAATGAATAATTTCGTCGATTGTAAGTTCAGCTTGTGAGTATATTATCTTTTGATCGAGTTTGGTGAAGGTTTCTCTTCGAATGTTTGTAAGTCAAGTAAATAAGTATAAAAATTATTTCCAATACATACATCACGTCCGTTTCCCTGTGTAAAGGCGTAGGTAGAGATCACGGTTCTCTATCTGTTCCAACAACTTTCGCTTTATTGACAGTTATATACCTTCTAATACATATTAGTTATAGTTTTCTTGATAAATTCAAAATATTTTAACGAAATTAAGCGATCTAAATCGAATCGCGATCAAAAATAATGCATAGCTAGGTATCGAAATGCGTCGTTTTACCGTGAGGGAAACTAATATAAGTAAATCGGGCTATAACTCTTTAATTAAGGGGAGATATTTTTATTACAGTTTCTGTACTCGATATCATTTTTTCCACCTGTCATGTTGATTGCTTACTATAATTAACAAGTATCCAGTGATCAAATACCATCTTTCATTAACTACTCAATCTATGGTAATTGAAAATGGATTGCAGTAATTATAAAGCTTATGTATATAAGACGACGTATTTTTTAGAACTTGTATAATGTTATAATTGTTATAGTATATGACAACCTCCGTGGCGCGATCGGTTACCTGAACGCTAATAGTGAGGTCCCGGATTCGACTTCCGGTGGAGGCAGAGTTAAGAACTAGGCTCCTCTTCTATATGTATTTATCTATAGATATTAAGTAGATATTTCCGAAATATGCGTTAACTAGTACCCTTAAAACAAGCCTTAAATGTACTTAGCAAGGGGCTAGTTCAATTGGTGTAATAATGTCCAACAATAATTATTATTGTTATATATCACAGTATACAACAACAACTCAATTAAGCATAATAGAATAATAACATAATAGAATCGTTAAACTCAGTTCGTTGTGTGGCCATAAATCGAAGGAGGTTAAGCGACCAAGGCGTATGTCTATATCTTTTTGGACTCCTTGGGATTGCTCCAAAGAATGAGCGATACCAAATTATGTACAATTTATCTTTAATAAGCGGATCGCGAGTCGCAACCTGGGTGGTCTTTGGCCTCGCCACAGATCACTTAACCCGTCGTAGACGTGTCAAAGTGGTTTTTTTTCGCAATTGTTCCCTACGTTATTGCGTTACGGTGTGTAAATGGACAATGGCGGCACAGAGGTCGAATTTCTCGAACTACGCATGGGTTCTCTGCTTTGTTATTGAGCCTTCAAGCTAATATATGGGCCGTGTTTTCTGAATATCGACGTGCGCAGCGTGTCGCGGGATTTGTTATGACTTCGCCTTTGTGTTTAAGCGAATAATCAACTCTTTTTTTCTTTTTTTTAATATTTGTTTTTTTTATACTTTGTCAGAATATTATATATGTATACCCCTTTGATCATTTTCGATCATTGCAGAAGCGGTGGCCATTTGAAAGACGTGGAGTGAAGTCAAGCGCGAAGCCCAAGACCGATCGAGATGGCGGAGCACTGTGGATGCCCTATGCCCCATCTAGGGGACATAGGACCTTAATAATAATACCCTTTCTAAATGGATAAAACCTGGAGGACATATTACTCCTTAGTAATTTTGGCTATTGAGGCGGTGATGACATTTAAATAGAATGTATTTAAAGTCTCGAGGCGGTTGTACGTAGCGAGAAGAGCATGTATGAAATGGTTAATGGGTGTGGGGGAAGCAAGAGAGATTTGTCAGGATCGTTCCAGGTGGCGATCGATAGTCTCTGCCTATCCCGTTAGGGGCGTAAAAGCATGAATACATGTTTGTATAAGGTTGCTACATAACATCTATTTATTTCTGATGCGATAAATTAAAACGTAATTTTTCTCCAATAATAAATAAATTTCGATTATCTCCAATAATAAATAAATACATACACATCACGGAAACTATTCTGTCCCTCACGCCTCCTCAAACACATTTGTCGGTTATAGATACAATTTACGACACCTTTTTCAAATATGTCTACTATGTGACTGTCATATGTCTTATTTGGCCGACCTCTACCTAACCAATATCTGTAATAGGTTTCCTAAATATTATTACCCCTGCATGTCGTAGGAGGCGACTAAGGACTAAGGGACTAGGGGCATATGTAATCTAATGGGCAATGGGCTAGCAACCTGTCACTAATGTTCCATATGACATCACATCCACCTTAATCGAGCTAATAACTGGATGAGGAAATGTTTTTATGTTTCCAAGGTCTGTCCGCCCCGAAATAATAATAATAATTAGAACATTATAACACAATTGAACTAAAAGCCCCTTGGTCAGTTCATTTAAGACTTGTGTTAAAGGTACTAGTCATCGTATATTTAAGAAATATATACATATTATATATAGATAAATACATATGCAGCATATATAATCAACAACCTGACTGGGAAGCAGAAGAAAAGCGTAGCTCTTAACTTTGACTCCATCGGGAATCGAACCCAGGACCTTACGATTACGGTTCAGGTGCTCAACCAATCGCGCCACGGAGGTCGTCAAATGGATTAAAGAACGTGAACGTATATTATACCCTTACCTTCATCATTAATATCATGATGCGTATACATACATACATACGCTTCACGACTTGTGTATACACACTCCCTTTTTTATTGTGGCGGGGTAGTCAGAGGCTTGAATGCCCATCTATGAAATTTCGAAGGCATGTTAGGTATAGGTCACTCGAAGCCCGCGTTTCACTTGATAGACAGCACCCAACGTGATAGGTAGTGAACCGTATCGCCGTATATAGGCACTGACTATTACTTATCCTGAGGGTTAGGCAGGTTTCCTCACGATGTTTTCCCTCACCGTCACAATCTCCAATATTCCCAAACAGTATTTCACCGCTACGTTCGACGTTTATAATCATGATACGTATGTCAGCCCATATCCTGCCTAGTCTATTAAAAAAGGCTTCACGCGAAGGCTGCCTCGGGCGTGGCGCCTTCTAAGTCTGGCTAATTGGAGGAATAGCTGCCTTCACTCGCAAGATAAACAAATTGGATTTAGATCTACTGCTTCAAGCGACTGGCTGACAACCCTGCCTAGCTCATTCAAGGTTTGTACCAACCTGCATGGAGGTTGTACATCACTACATAGTATAAAACAAAGTCGCTTTCTCTGTCCCTATGTCCCTTTGTATGTTTAAATCTTTGAAACTAGGCAACGGATTTTGATGCGGTGTTTTTAATAGATAGAGTGATTCAAGAGGAAGGCTTATATGTATAATAACATCCATTAAATAGTGGAGTAGGCTATATATTTTATTCCCGTGCGAAGCCGGAGCGGGTCGCTAGTTATACATACTACATACAGTACATAAAACAAGTTCCGTTCTAGTATGGATGTAAAAATAATGATAACTAGCTGCCATTCTCTCCAGCATGTTGTAAAAGGCGATTATGGACCAGGGATTAAAGGAATCTATTGCGCGATGGGCTAGCAACCTGTTACCATTGTTCTTTATGAGATTACAGAAATATTCATGCTATAATGTAACCAATATGTTGATTAATAGCTAACGGGACTTATCGCGTAAATTTTTATATAATAATAAAGTTACCTTTATTAAGCAGACTGTCATCAGTCACCAAACAACCAACCAGTTAATAAAGGTAACTTTATTATATAAAAACTTACGCGATAAGTCCCGTTATTTATTAAACATGAGTATAAATCGCGAAGCTTTTAAAACTGTGACCAATATGTTTTCATGTCTTCGAAATTCTGTCTGTCTGGATAGATATTGATTCAAGTTCATTAATTTATTTTAAGTTTCAAAGAACCTTAGATACTTAATATCTTAAGGTCTCTTAAAGAAAACTGTATGTACATTCACTTAATCATTTTGGGGTTGGATAGAAGATTAGAGATTTATTACCACCTTGGTCAGATGGTGATGCATTGATGTAGAATAATGGTGACAGGTTGCTAGTCCAAAGCTTAGCAGATTCAATCGACATCTAGTACCTCGTATCAGACGAGTGAATATTGTATTTATATATACAGTTTATAAAAAAAAAGACAAACGCATTCACGACCATTAACACTTACGGGGTAGTCAGAGGTTCAGGTTTCCATCTCCGCAATTGCGAAGGTAGTAATTCTATGGACACCTCAACCCACGTGTTGACCAGATAGTCAGTATTCAATGTGACAGGTGGTAAGCCATGTCGCCATTTACAAGCACTAACTATTACCTGTTCGACGAACATTTATACAGTACAGTTAGTACAGTACAGTTTATTACCTGAAAATACCGAATAAACTTGTCTAGTCTACCAAATACATACATACAAACACATAATGCCCGTTTCCCTATTAAGGGGTAGGCAGAGATTACGGAGCCCTATTTGTCTCGATTCTGAAATCCACTTTTGTTTCATTGACATACATACACCCTCACACACCTTCTCATACACACCCGGCAGTTATACTACTAAGGTCACCCTATTTCAATATGTCGTCTATTTCCGTTTTACGACAGCATAATAGAATATAAACTAAGGTCATAATATAAACTATCTACAGCAATTATAGTATGCAAGATAATGCCAATGAAAATGGCAAATATTTATTTTAATACAACATAAAACTACAAACAGGGACCTTTAATCTCATAGTCGCATTTTACGATTCGTTTTATATGGAATATAATTTTATGTTTGCCTCGACTATCATTATTAGAAATTGTAATGGAGTCTAGTTATTTTATATTACTTTTATTACCTCAAGGTTCTATCTAGCCTTTTGAGACTAAATGAGTCTACATGCATACATTTACGCCTATACTTTCCAATCGGGATAGGCAGAGATCGATCTGAAACGATACTGAGATCATTCGATGCTTCACTCTAATAAAAATCTTCTCATGCATGCTTTTCTGTTCTTCACGCTACGTACACCCGCCTTGAGAAGAATGTTCCTAATTGATTTCATTATAATACATTGTCAAAAATATGCATATCTTCATATCCTTTAATCCCTTTCGGGTTAAACAGAACATTAGAGAGACGACACCATTTCCTAGGTATTTTTTAGCATGAATAAGTATTCATTTCATATGGAACATTAGGGACACGTTGCTAGCCCATCGTCTAATAGATTCCATTGGTCCCTAGTCCCTTAGTCGCCACCTACAACGACAGTTAGCTAGCATTAATTGTACGTACCAGCTAGCATAGGACTTATTTCATATTATTGATTGTATTATTATACATATAAAGTAGTCTTGGTTGCAAACAGCAACTGGAGGTTTCGGGTTCAATTCCCCATCCATAATATGTACCAATGGACACGTGATCTTTATATAAATTCTAAACAAGTATATACTTATTGGAAACACTATTTTAAAAATTATTACTTATACGGAGAAGACATCGTAAAGATTATCGGAATGGGTAGCAATCAGTGCTTGTAAATAGTGTATTTCGGTGCGAGATTGCTATAGAATATCACTTCAGTTTCAGGGATGGACACTGGACCTCTGACTACCACACAAGAGTTCATACTCTTTCTGTGTATGTTTATACAATAGACAGACCTTCAAATAAAGCTGTCAGAGTTAAAAAAGCCTATTACGATCCGAAGGCTCGTCATAAATAAAGATATATCACAACAACTCTATCACCGAAGTATCCCATAAAAAGTGGGATCTTAACCAACGATAGAATGCCATTAGCTCCAGAAAAAAACGCCTGAGGAACTTATTAAGGTCCGTGGCTTTGGAAAAGGACATTTCAATTTGGACCCCAAACGGAAATATAATTTATGACACAACGAAACCATAAAAAATGTCTCGATACATGACTGTAGCTTAGGCCATAATTTTGAATATTTGGATATGGTATTTCTTTTATTGCGTCTTAAGATTATCTGTGGTTTTCATTTTGTTAGGTTTTATGAATATATCTATAAGAAACTTACCTTATGTATCAATATTAGGTACCACGGAATTACTTTTCATACTTTAAAACTCTACTAAAGTAATTTTACATTGTATTTATAAACGCTTCATATGTTTAGATCATTAAAACCTATAATTATGTTAATAGATACCTTAAAATTAGCTGTAATAATCTCACGTTCTACTAAAGAATGTCTTGCCTATCACAGCTAACCAATTTTCTAATTCCCCATAATACCGCGTTGTATCTTAATCAAAAATTAAATTCTAATCTATAAGGGCAGAGGATGCATTCAAAGCTGGGACCACCCAAGTCGGCACACCTGACAATGGTATCCTCTCCATCTAATATCATATGACGTACAATGGAATTGATTATTTTTATTGTTACGTATCAATATAGGGCTTGGGAACTGATTTAATAAAATGTGATGTTACGGAATACAAAAGGAAGTTTACAGTTTGTGTGTGTAAGTTGAGATGTCAAAAGTAAACTCAAACATACATAATATATATTACATAGCAGTCGTATATTATACGTGGTTTGAGCAAAAGTGAAGCTATCAAGTAGTTTAGTAGGTAGGTTCGTTTGATAGATATAAACTATTTTGTCGTATACTTGAAGTAAATAATAATTTACACCGATCGTTTTTATGTTATTAATCGTTTTAATTCTAAGCAATATAGAATGTAGGTTTTTTTAATTTATTTTTCAACACTCGCGATTTGTATTCATTAAATTTACGTTTCACGATACAATTAAAGATAGTAAATATATTTTATTTATGGAAAAACCGTTTATAATAAGTACTTAAGAAAAATTCACTAATCACTAGAAATTTTGTCGTAAATATTTGAACATTGTAGATTGTAACTATGTATATTTATAATTTATTTATTATAACTACAATTATTATTCTTTCATGTTACATAAAACCTTGTTCGGGCATATCAATAGAAACACAGCTTTATTAACGTAATTTGTACTTACGAAGCTTCACGCTAAAGTCAATAACTAAAGCTATAGACCAAACTATAAACACAGTCTCTAAAATACGACTATTGGCCAAGATATAGGTTTATAGTAGAACCAATGTCCATAAGGCTTTTATGGTCGACTTACAAGATCTTCCTCTGATAAAGCCTATATTGATCTGTAAATAATGTGACAGTCTAGTGTACCTTTGCGTAGGATAGCCTTTGTAAAGTATTTTAAAGCTATTCGCAATAGTATTGCGGCTGTAGCCCAGTGGGTAAGACCTCGGACTTCTTATGAGAAAGGTCCTAGGTTCGAATCCCCGACTCTGGCATGTACCAATGAATGAAATTTAAATATGTGTTTTCCATTTACGTACATAATTTACAGTCGCTAACGGTGAGGGAAAACATCGTGAGGAAACCTGCCTATCCCTCAGGATAGGTAATAGTCAGTGGCTATATACGGCGATACGGTTCACTACCTATCACGTTGGGTGTTGCCTATCTAGTGATACGCGGGCTTCGAGTGATCCATACCTAACATGCCTTCGAAATTTCGGAGATGGGCACTCAAGTCTCTGACTACCCCGCAATAATAAAAAAGGGAGTGTGTATACAGAAGTCGTGAAGCGTATGTTTTTTTATGTATGTATGTATGTATTCACGATAGGCTTGGACTTCAAATACAATATTGCGTGTTTGTCTGCGTAATTGCGGAGTTAGTGATTCTATGGTCACCTCGAATGTTGAAGGTATGTTTTAACCGGACAGGTCACCTTATGTGACGCACTATTACCTGACTATTTATTACCTGTTCCGAGTTATAGATAGCTTTCCTCTGCGTATTACTTGGTTCAAATAAAAATGCATACATACACATCACGCCTGATTCCCTGTAGAGGTGCAAGCAGAGATGATCTCCATTTGTCCCGATCCTGACAGACCACTTTCGTTTCATTGACACTCATACATCATTTCATACACATTCGGCGGTTATAGGTACTCCTAACTTCACCCTTTTTCAATATAGCGTCTATCTGACTGTTATGTCTTATTGGGCCGGCCCTTACGTAGCTTCAAAATAGTGGGAGATATGAAATGCTTTTTATTCAATATAAAGATTATTAATTTAACTTGAAAGTAAAAAAACATTTTCACATGACAACATTTACTGTCATTTCATAGCTGAAGGATTTATAAGTTAATTTTAATGCCTACTTTTGGTTAAAGAACTTGTGCTGAAAGATAACTTCGTAATGAAATGGCATGTCATAGTTGATACAATTTAATTAAGTTTTGATTTATATGTAAAAGCGATTGAGTGCTTACTTTCTGATGTCTTTAGGAATATTTGAATAAACCATATACATAAAAAAATTATCGAATATATTTTTTTGTAGAATATGCTTGGAGACACATTTAATTATACAGTAATCATGGGTAAACAAATTACAACTATAAGCTTACAGTACTAATAAAAATTTAATTTATAAAATTATTTTTTTTATCTTTATTTTTGTGTCATATTGATCATTATGCATCTTTTAAATGAAGGACCCACTTTATCTTACCTTTAGAAAGGAATACAAACAACTATAAAATACCTCCTACAAGACACAGTCATAAAGTGAAGAGCCATAACAATGTCCTAAGTCCACCAAATTAGAGGAAGTTACAAATAAAATGCCTCTTCTAATAGATTTGTTCTAAAAAACTGACTAGAGAAAAATAACGATAAATAATGAAGATGTAACTTAATTTTATGGTGCGTTTATATTTTTTAACAGTTTTATTTCATATGGTAATATAGATAGTAAGACACACTCATATAACTATCATAATACTATTATCATGTACTTTAAATAGTATTCATTTATGATTTGGTGAAGATGTATTACATATATACACGACGTGATGGTAAACCCTTTTGACGTAAAGTTTACATAAGTACTATGAGATAAGCATTGCTATTTGAAACGATCTTGTTTTATCAGACACTAAACTGACCGGTAAAGGTCATTATATTATATTTCTAACAATATATACTCTTTTGTTTTTTCGGTAGGTCATCACAGGCTATTGGTATCCTTCAGAAATAATATCCTAGTATTAATTTAATACCCCTTAAAAAATTTAACACTAGCTTCATTTCGCCCCTTATAACTTATCAGCAAGAAGCAGCTGAACATTGAATTTAAGACCTAAATTATAAGCCAAATACAAGTTTATTATATGTTCTTGTACACCGGAAACCAATATATCCCTCTTCCCTTAATTATCGCGAAAGATTAGAACCGAAAAGTTCCGAACAAAAGTTTTCAATTTATTATTAAACATTAGCCCCAGCATGGAGCTGCGATTCTTTGTGTACAGCCAACGAGAGATTGCACTACATGAAAGATATAAATGTGTCGTGCTTGCTAAGAACGTAAATAATAATAATTAGGACAACCTCTCACCAATTGAAGTGAGACCCAAGTTTACTAATACGTTTGGGTATAATCGTAGCTTTATTACTTCAGTAATAATGTGAAGGTGGTAGTGGGCTAGCAGAAGTGTCAAATTTGGTCTTAAAAATGTCGAAACTTTACATTTTTGCAATTCCATTAACAACTTCACACTGTTACTGAAGTAATATTGAACTGAAAATTAGCATATTAGTGAATATGGGCCCGTGGCCATTTGTTAAACATAGATTACATTATTTGATTGCATTAGATGGATATAATGGATCTTGAAATGACTAAGGGACCAATATTAAAACAAAATTTCGTATGATAAACTGCCAATCCGTGGCCAATATACCCTATATAACCAGTATAGTCTCTATACCTAGTTATGCTAAAAGTGACCAGACAGAAAAATAAGTGGTTTATGAATGACAATTATTATTGTTGCACTCGATATGTGATAACATCGTGAGTAAACCTGCATTTTCTTGAAATGTTACGTAGGATATTGATCATCAGGTAAAAAGAAAGTTTTAATGACCAAAGAACATCACAAAAATTTTGTTGATGGTTGACACTTAACCTCTGACTACTCCATAAAGCTTACACGGTAGTGAATGCGTATGTACGTATTACTGTATTAAATGTTAACCTATACATATTAATAACGATAAATCTAAACAACAAATCAGTGCGTACATTGCTACGATTTCCGTTGCGGACGGTACTAGCGTCTTGGGTGGTCTTGTCGCCTCGGCGCGCTTGGGCGGAGTCATCACGACTAACACAAATGAGGATGGACAGAGACGCGGATCTGAATAGAAAAGCAACAAGCACTCTGCATACTCCATTGAGTCCATTAGTGGTGAATGACGGTGTCTCTCATAGGTGGTTTTGTTTATGTTTGCTATTGCGAGTTTAAGGTGTGTGGGGTAGGCAGAGGTTTGGGTTCCGTAGATATATTATAGTATAGAATAGTATCTAGTTAAGTTAGTTACAAGATTGTAAGATGATAGAATTAAAAATTGGTTAAGAAAAATAATTAACTAATATTATTACTAAATTTTCTTTAGTGTTCTCCCAATCTGTAAATCTTATTGCTTAGATATATTTATACGTCAAATGTACTTGAAAGTAATCGTTCTTATACAGTTAGTCGTAATTTTGTGTTTAAACGAGTACAAAGATGATCATAAACTTGACTCTTTACTATTAATCCACCTTAACTTAGTTCATTTCCAAAGTACCTGACGGTTTTTTTACCTTAGACTTCAGTCCACTCTTCTTGATATCACAGTCGCTATACATATAATTGCTGACAGCTGTGTAAGCCTTATTAAATAAAGTAACTCTCACACAGCTTTTTACAACCAAACAATTAAAGAAAACGATCGTATCCAATAATTCAATTATGTTTCAATAACACAATATAATACGGCTTAATTACAGTCAATCGCACGATAATAGTTCGCCTTTTTATCGATGTTTTTTAATTGATTACTCGGAGATCGATGTGTCATTATCGAATCGATTTTTTGCTTGAATATTCTTTATATGGGGAAGTGACTTTTAGGTTACCTAGTAATTATGAGACCTTAATTACCATAGTTCTAGGTCGTATGAAATTAAGTGCATTTTGTTTATCATAATATCGATTAAATGCCCTGACATTTTCACTATAGGTTTTAAAACATACGCTTCACGACTTATGTTGTGACACTCCCTTTATATTGTGGCGGATCAGAGGCTTGAGTGCCTATTTTCGAAATTTCGAAGGCATGTTAGGTATGGCTCACTCGAAGCCCGCGTTTCACTAGATAGGCAGCACCCAACGTGATAGGTAGTGAACCATAACGCCGTATATAGAGGAAATAAATCAAGTACTAAAAAATATCATACGGGTGCCTGTAGTAAGTCAAGGTTTGAGTTACTATATTCGGAATTATATGATAGTAGCGAACTTGATATGTGAAGGCATAGCACTCATTTACTTATTAGTTAAGTTTTAAAAATATACATAATTTAATTTATAAGTAGGTAATCTTTGTAATGAAACAATCTAATATTTATTGTTTATTCGTTTTGAAAATATCTTTAATACATATTTATCATCTAATGAAGTAAAACAGACTTGAATTTATTTACACAGCATCTACTATACAATCAATCTAATAACCCTTAACACATCACACATAAAAAATCAATAAAAATCTAATACATGCAAAAGAATACAGAAACAATCATATTGTTTACATAATAATAATCCGAATAAGCTTCAACTATAATAAAATTTCGTTAATTCTCCCAAATGACGTCATTAGCATGCCAGCCGGGTATCGAACGTGGGACCTGCTTAAGATTCAGCACGCAGCCACATCTGCGTCAGGCAGATAGACAATGGCTCAATATGCCTTAATAAATGTGTTTCACAGCTTAATATCGTTAAATGACATCCTTTGAATCATGACCAACTGTGTTGCTTGTTTGATGAACTATAAATATATACAGGGTGGCGCATTCAAAACGGTCAGTATGGGAAAGTCTGAAACTATTAGAGATACGAAGATTTGTTCTTAGGAACCATGTCACCGATTTTGATAAAATGAAAAACTGCATTCATACTTTCTTTGAAAAAACAACTGTATCCAGTACGGGAATCGAACCCGGTTGCTTTAAAAAAATTAATTGGCCCTTTTTGCTTTTTCTTTTTAAATATCAATTGTGTAGGTCTTAAGCTTTAAATGTCTCTATGAAACATAGTGTCGAAAATGAATAAAATGCATTGTTTTGGCATACTTTAGTTTATCATAGTAGGTTTTCTAAGTGACCACCGTTGTTTTCAATACAATATTCAACACATTAGGTAACGATCTTACTATTGAGTTTTGTATTTTCATGTAGTGAATTTGCGTTACAATTGACTTTATTGCTACTTTTAGGTCTTCAATGGTGTCATAGCTTGTTTTGTAAAATTCATCCTTAACGTAATCCCACAAGAAATTTTCTAATATGGTTAGCACGTCACTTTACGTGGACTTTTCAATAGATTGGTAGTTTTTGATTACTGTAGATACCAAAACCTCCTTAAAGGATTCATGCAATGCTAATGCTACATGATATGGTGTATGTAACAAGTAGGGAAGTACAAAACTACAAACAGCCATAGAGACAATGTTACATGTCTGTTGAATATTGTTACGGTGTATGTAAACTACTATGATAAACTAAAGTATGCCAAAACAATGCATTTTATTCATTTTCGACACCATGTTTCATAAAGACATTTACAGCTTAAGACCTACACAATTGATATTTAAAAAGAAAAAGTGAAAAGGGCCAATTTATTTTTTCAAAGCAACCGGGTTCGATTCCCGTACTGGATACAGTTGTTTTTTCAAATAAAGTATGAATGCAGTTTTTCTTTTTATCAAAATCGGTGACATGGTTCCTAAGAACAAATCTTCGTATCTCTTATAGTTTCAAACTTTCCCATACTGACCGTTTTGAATGCGCCACCCTGTATAACTAATTATATATACGTATACACACTAGGTATATATGTGTGTAAGTGAGTAGAGGTAGGGGTGTACATACATACATACATACACATCACGCATGATTCCCTGTATAGGGGTAGGCAGAGATCAGGGATCCCCATTTGTCCCGATCATGACAGACTACTTTCGCTTCCTTGACACTCATACATCTTCTCATACACTCGGCGGTTATAGATACTCACATAACGTTACCCTTTTTAAATTTTTGTATGGATGTCGATGATGCATAAATGTATGTATGTAGAACCACTACGTATGTATGCAGAGGGTGACTGAAAAAGAAACGAAAATGGTATTAGAATCGGCAAATCAAAATATCCAAATATCTGTTCTCTACCTAATTTCTTTTGATGGAAATAGATGTATCTTAGTTACCAAGATTTACAGTATCCTGAATTTTATAGTATAGAAAAGCTAACATAAGCTTGTCATATCCATACGACCCAGCCAGGACCCAAAATTATCTTATTGGGTGTCCTCAGTCCTTAATCTATATCTAATCATCTACTTTGTTATTTGAATTGGATTTTGTAAAGAACCAAATTTCAATTTGAGCTTTCAATCCAAAAGCTACCTTGATATTCTGAAATAAGGTTTAAATTTAAATAGCCCTTTAAAGCGACACAACCTATTAGACGCGGCGACATCACTATCTTATACCTGAGGGCAAGAAGACCTTATAAAGACATTACTCTTGTCCCATACATTAGGCCCTGTGCCCTGTTCACGCTATTCTATACTTTAACTCTTTAGAAAAAGGTTGATTTTCGCTAGCTTTAAACGTGAGGGTTAAAAAAATGACTCGTTGACAAGTCAATTTGACTGAGGTAATTTTAGTCGTTGCGAAAGTGAAAATTACTGAAATTAGTTCCGGCTCTTGTCGGCGATGGTTAAGCCTGAAGCTACCTGGTTCATGATTGTATGAATACGGTTTTAGGAGGAGCAATTTAGATAATCGTGTATTAGTATCCTGTCGGTCAATCATTTTAAATATTGGACTTTGTTTGAAACGGAGCTTAGTAACTAAAAAAATGTGCAGCTTAATGAACAAGTATATGATCGCAATCTTATAGAAAAACAATATACAAGTAATTTCCTTTCCTTTTCTGTTTATTTAGTTTAGTATAAAACAAAGTCGCCTTCTCTGTCCCTATGTCCCTTTGTATGCTTAAATCTTTGAAACTACGCAACGGATTTTGATGCGGTTTTTTTAATAGATAGAGTTATTCAAGAGGAAGGTTTATATGTATAATAACATCCATTAAATAGTGGAGTAGGCTATACATTTTATACCCGTGCGAAGCCGGAGGGGGTCGCTAGTTTACTTATAAGAATGTTATTAACTTTAGGTGTTAAGTTTCTTGGTGACTATGTTAGTTTTACATTTCCTTCAAAACTCGTTCATCACTTTTAACGAATGTAGTTCGATGAGTAACCAAACACATTGACACCCCAGTGAGGCAATTTATGCTCAAATAACGCTGAAGAAAAAGAAGAATTAACATTAAAATACATATAATCTTCGTTATGGATTAGAAGAAGCTTTTGCAGCTTTTGCTCACCTTAAGAAAATTTAAAAAGCTTTTTGTAAAAGCAAACATATTTTATTATAGAGTATTTACATGTAGCTACTAAAACATATTTTTATTATTAATTGTCGCAATATTTCCTTGTAACATGCCCTCGTAGCTAACAGAGTAATGCCGATGTGACAATTCACAGAACACAAATTTCTACGTAAATAATCATACTGTTTTTGTATTTGTGTTACGAATTCACAAGTTTCTGTAGAATATTTTTTTTATGCAATGATCGTAAGTTTTTTAAATAAGCTGCGGTTTCGTAAAAATATGTCTATCATAATATATAATATAATATATATTCACGTACTCTAATCCCTTTCGGGGTGGCCAGAACCTTGGAGACGTGAAAACATCTCCTTCGTCAGTTTTCAACATGAAAATAATAATATATGGGGGTTATGATGTTATATGGAACATTTGGTGAGAGGTAGGACGTAATAATTCATAATAAAATATAATATTATTCCATATATATATTTATTTTATAATAAAGTCTACTAACAAAACTAACTACTAACTATAACTTATCTAGCTACTCAGTTTCTAACTCCCTCAAAAAGGACAACAGTCGTGATTTAAAAAGCAGCTCAAGTATTAGGAAACAAGAAGTTAGCATAAAATGGAAACTAGAACTGGGCTAAATGACGTCACGCGTTTCTAGACCGCTACAAATCACGCGAAACTTTCTCCTTTTTGAATTTGTACGACATTAAGATTCAGTAATATGTGAAATTAGTAAACAAACAAATAAATAAATGATTTAACGTGCTGCTGGGGGATTTCACATATAGATTCACGTTTTTAATCCATTTTGGGATGGATAGAACCTCGGTGATATAATATCTACTAAGTCACTTTTTAGCTCACTATGGGAAATGGGGTTGCGATGTTATAATGGAACATTGGTGTTAGGTTGCTGGTCCATTGCCCAATAGATTCAATTTACCTCTAGTCTCTTCGTCGCTTCCTTTTACATGCAAGGAAGAACGGCAGCTAGTTAGAATACTTTTTACGTCCCAGACTAGGATAGGACAGTCCTGTGTAAGTGTAGAGTCCTGTGGAATTAAAAGCTATTGTAATTAGCTACTGCTTTTTACTTAATAGTTTGTAATTATGGGATATAAATTTATTTGGTTGATTTCGTATTTTCTTCGTACCATAAACAATAAAAAAGACAACTAAACTGAAGGAATGGATTACTGCAATGAGCCTGAAGGTTAAGCTTACGAGACAACAAGGCTGTCCAAGAAGTGTTGATGTAAACTGTAAATACCTATAGTTTTCACAACTATTTACATTTGAATTCGTACTGTATTCGAAACTTACTTTACACGACTTATTTTACGCAACAATATTGCAAGTAAAATTCTGCTTTAAATATCTTTTGTTTATTCCAACATTTAAAATACGAAAAGAACGTTCAAATCAAATTTAAAGCGAATAGAACAAATGAATATCACACATAGCGATAGACTGTAAACGCAACTGACCGACATCGTAACGACTTAGCCCGAATCGTCGAGGCAATCGTATCGATGTTGAGCGGAAGACAGTAGCCCCGGAATCGAGTCGCTTGATAGTAGCTGAGATAGTGCGTCGTGGGTGTTCCACGCTGGTGGTCCGCACTTGGGTGGTCTGCCCGCACGCACACTAAATGCTCAGCGCTCGCCTCAACACACGCCAGAATCACAGTCTAGCCTACTCTTACTTTCGCGCTGTCCGCGACCCGGTTCGCCATCTACAATCGCGGGCAGGAACTAATTGAGGCCCGAAATGTGGCGGTAGAACAAAAGGGTTAATGAAATTAGCTATATCTGGTTAAGCTTCAAAAATTACTAAATGTAACCAAAAGGAATTATCTACTAAAATGTTGTCGATGTAATATAGTATATTAATTGATGTGATAAAAAATCTATAACACAGTTACTGTCAACATGCTGTTTCTTCTAATATATGTAAAGGTTTTAGGAAAGTTACATAATCATGTGAAAAACATAATATAAATTATTTTGTCATCGGCATACTTGATTTATTAAAGCATTGGCAACTATGCTGCATGTATAACTTACTCTAAAGCTTCAACAAATATCTTCAAATCAAGTAAAACAAAAACTAACTTTAAACTACATCTTACGAATTACTTCACAATGTTCTGCGTTTGGAACTTTAATTCTAAATCTGTACAAAATCCGCTTTTACTTTCATTTGGCAACATTCTTGCCATAAGCTTTTGAAACTGTTTATCTCATAATTATATTACTGGGAACTCAGTTAAAAAATAGCAATGACTAATCCTGCAACATGTATTTTACTACATTGTCGACGCCCGACGGGAATCGAACCCTGAATACTTTGTTGCTAAGCAAAGTAATATTATCAAGTAGCGAATCAGCAATAAAGTAAGTAGAATGCTATAAAAATGATAATAATCATTTCTTTCTTAAGACACATTAAAAACAAGCATTTAAGTACATTATTAAAGTTTATGTAGAGCATAAAACAAAATAACAAAAAAGAAAATTTAATGCTCCAAAACTGTATTGACAATTCTGTATTCAATTCAATTGAAAACTTACTCTAGATAAAGACTACTCCAAACATACGTAACACTTTACAGTATATGTCGACACCTTTATACCCATATCCTTCAAAAGTAGTACACAGCTTTTGTATTGCACATAAAAGGTGACACTTGACTAATTGATGATGTTCCATACGAATCACTTTTTGTTTTTCAGCTCTTAACATTGATTGATTGTGCCAGTCTCTTTTGCATTTTTATTTTTAATTACGAACGAGGCTCGCAAGGAGGTTTTAACATTGCTAAAAAGGCCATTTTGCATTCATCATCGGTGGAGCAAAAAATGCGAACCTTTTTATGCTTAGCCCAAAATACCTTTAGTGATGGGATTACGTACCTATAACTGCCGAGTGTGTATGAGGAGGTGTATGAAGCGAAAGTGGTTTGTCAGGATCGGGAAAGATGAAGATCTGTGATCTCTGCCTACCCCTCTACAGGGAATCGTCCGTGATGTGTGTGTATGTATGGGATTACGTTTTTATTTACGAGCATGTAGTAAATACTTTAATTGAGCAATTCAATTTACTTTGGTGAACGACTTGAAATGATAATTTTATAGACTCTTTGCTTCTTTGTAACCTCGTCTTTTATTCATAAGGATACTTTTATGGATGCAGTTTGTACTATCCTGTACAATACTTGTCATTTAAACCTTTTTAAAATAATATTAAAACACTACACATTATATTACACTTTATAACTGAAACTCGTGAAGTCCAAGTCTAAGCTAAATTAAATAATGATTTGCAAATGCTTTGTCTGATCAGCCGAATCGATCGGCAGTCGATAAAAAATAAAAATTCAGGCATTCTTTTGCCATTCGGTTTTATCAATTCATTCATTGAACCTCTTAAGATTGGGCAAAAAATAAACTGAATCATCAATTCAAATCGTTAGCATTAATGTATAGGCCACTGAAATCTCATATATACATATAATAACATAAACATTTATATAGCCAAAGTGGAAGATTGAGTTAGACAGAGTAGGCCGTTTAGAGCATAATATTATACAGTTCAAATTGCACACAATTGGAGATATTCTTCTCACGGCAAGTATACGTAGTGTTAAGAATAGAAGAGCATTTATGAGAAGGTTAATGGGTGTGAGTGAAGCAAGGGAGATGTCAGGATCGTCCCTGGTGGCGGTCAATAGTCTCTGCCCATCTCGTAAGTCATAAAGAGGCGTGAATATATATAAAATGAACATTGGCAAGTGGCAAAATGCGCTAAGAAAATAGAAACCAAAATGTATGGGAATGACTTACGCAATCGCTAAGTCACGTGAACTTGTGAAACGAATCTCATAAATTATGATTTCTATTTACTTAGCATTTACTATTCGTCGAAGAGCCAAAACATTATAGGTAACAAAAAATTTAGCCTTACCGAAGCTAGCTTACTTTATTTACAAGCTTAAAATTGTAACGTATCAAAAGAATGTCCACAAAGAAGTTTCATATTGCTTTGATGAATATAATATTCCGCATTCCTATCAGGAATTCCAAGTGTGTTTGCCATTTCAAGAATCCCCTTGCTATTTTGCTGGGTAGGGTTACTTAGAAGTTAGTAATACTTTACTTGCTTTGTAAACAGGAAACCTTTTCATAATATAAGGTCTATTGACTCTTTGGTTAATACTTGCGAACTAAGTGTCCTATGCTAAATATATCGAAGGCTGAATATTTAAAATTACTTGATTTCTCGAATAGAGGATTCTTATTATTCAAGGTTTGATTGATTAAAGAACAAGATAAGTCCTCTTTACATTTCTTATTTTAATTTTCCATCGAATTTTCGCTCTGAATAACCCAAAAAAACAAAAATGGGAGTGTGCATACACAAGTCGTGACGTGTATGTTCTATAAAGAAACAACCTATTTTTTGATTAAATGACAGTCGGAATTTAGGATGGAACAATGATAGGTTCACTACTTATTACTGTAAAAGTAGACTTCTAAAACCTCTACACATCAAATTGCCAGCCTTTTTTTAAGGCTTGTGTATGTAATGTGAAGAACACAAGACCATTTTGACGACCTCCGTGGCGCGATCGGTTAGATACCTGAAAGCTAATTCGTCATGTGCCGGGCTCGATTCCCGGTTGAAACAGAGTTAAAAATTACGCTTTTCTTCTACTTTCCAGCCTGGTCGTTGATTATATATGCTATATATGTATTTATCTATATATAATATGCATACATTTCTAACATATACGTTGAATAGTAGCCTTAACACAAGTCATTAAGACATTACCACTTACCAAGGGCTAGCCAATTGGTGTTATAATGTCCAAATATTGTAATTAAAATTATTATTATTATCGTGTACGAGGAGGTAAATGAGGGGAAGAAGGGAGATTGGTCAGAATTATTCCACAGGCCTTAGTCCACTAAGGATTTTTGCAAAATATCAGTTCAATATACATACGTTCAGTAATAGTGTGATTGGTTATGGATTAGCATAAAGTGCCTAATTTCGCCATTTTTAAGCGAAATTTGACACTTTTGCCGATTTAATGGTGAAATTTGACATTTTTGATCATCCACTACCAACTTCACACTATTACTGATCTGATATTGAACAGCGTTTGTGCTAAAACGCATTAGTAGACTTGGGACCTAGGTGGCGATTCATAATCTCTGTCTATCCCGTTAAGGAAGTAAAGGCGTCTATATGGATGTATGTAAAACATCTACGTAACGTAAGTCAACCCACATTACCACCGCAGTCGTGAAATCAATTATCATAGCTACGAAAATATGGTAGTTATTTGTAATACTGATATAACTTTCACTCGTTCAAAGTTTGGTCCCATTTTTGGTTAGAACTCCGATTAACACGTTTAGTATTATCATCTACGAGAACTACAATGCTTTAGAGGGTGTTCAAAATAGTTTGGATTGGAAATATGTATAATCATAATATGCATATACATATAATCATATCCCTCTACGTTCTAAAGAGATAGGCAGAGACTATCGATCGCAACCTGGAATGATCCTGACAAATTTCTCTTGGTTCCTCAGACCCATTAACCTTCTCATTCCTTAAAAAGTCAGCTTTATTCATCAACATAGGATTTAGGTAGTGATATTAGTATTATTATATTTGCTAAAATGGCAGTTGCTACAATCCGCAGCTATATTATACCCGATAATTTTGTGAGAAAACATTGTATATACATACATTCCAAGAATCCACGATAATATCTCCTAGGTCACTTTTTAGCATTAATAATCAATCGATGGAATTGCGATGTTATTTAAAACATTGATGACAGCTTACTAGCCCATCGTCCAATTGATTCCATTTACCCCTAGTCCCTTAGTCACCTCCTACGACACGCTGGGAAGAATGGCAGCTAGTTAGCATTCTTTTTACGTCCCAGATACGGGACAACCTGTATACCTTACAAGTATACATACTCTCATATTAACGCACGTTAATTAGCAAACATATTCTGGTCCGTGATTAGATCTTTATTACACTAATGAACGATATAGCTTTGGGTTTTTGTTCAAACAACGCCCGTTAAGGTAGGTTTATGTTTCTATTAACTCTGCTTATGGAATGGTATGAGAGAATTCAACTATACTTGACTTGGTCTGGTCTGCTTTTCTATTCCTGTGTTTGTTTGTAAAAATAGATAGTTATTTTATACATGCAGACATATATTCTCGACCATTTTTCTTTATATTTCAAAGATACCAGAGTCTTAGGTCTTTCGGAAATCAAAATTTTTTGAGTACTATTAACCGATTACCAATAATTAGTATTAATTTCAAGACCAAGCCATACTTATGCATTGGTAACTTAAGAAATATAATATGGCTAAAGTTTAGCTACAACCATCAAATAGATTTGCGGACATAAAGTCAAAAATATATGGAGTATTTCCCGGTTCCTTTTAGCATAAATATCTAGGTTATGATGACGTTACATATGATACTGGTAAAAAGATTGTTAGCCCATCGCCCATTCTTCTATAGACTGCAGTTCCGTAGTCTTTTATACCACCATGCCGCACTGAAACGCTACTTGGAGCTTTCTATTCAAGTTTCTGCATAGCTCAGAATCAAATACATTTACATTCACGTACTCTAATCCCTTTCGGCATGTACAAAACCTTGAAGTCACTATAACATCTATTAGGCAACTTAGCACGAATATCCGCTTTGTGATGTCATATGAAACATTGGTACCATATTGCTAGCCCATCACCCAATAGATTCCATTTACTCGTTACTATAAAAGGACCCAAATTACTTTCCAACCTACCACTGCATCTTTTACGATGCCATTGTGAGGGTGCAGATTAAGGCTTCGACGCCCGGTAGCTGAACCTGAGACAATGCTGATGGCTGTGGGATGAGCCAAGTGATTTATGGAGGCATGGGGCGTGGTTGTAGCGGAGGAACAATATGGAAGACCATTGGTTGTAATTTTGTTGGAACAGTCCTTTTGATGGGATTGTGTGTAAGGTTATTTTGGAGTCTTATTGAAAGGGTGCTATAATGTTAAATGTCCGTCAAACTAACTGCTATTCTTCCCGGTATGTTGTAGAAGGTGTCTAAAGGACTAGGGGCCAATGGAATCTGTTGGACGATGAGCTAGCAATCTGTCATCAACGTCCCATGTAACAGCATAACCCCTAAATCATGCTAAAAAGTGACCTTAGAAATATTATCGACTCGAAGGTTCTGTCCACCCCGAAAGAGATTAGAGGACCTTAATGTATGTATAATGTTAACATGTTTGTGAAAAGAAATAATTTTATACTACTACGATATAGCTGAGGTGAATCGGTTTTTAAGATCGTCAAAATTGTAAACGATTAGTGACTAATTAGTTTAGAATCATCCATGATTATTACTGTATGTTTTTGATACATGTATTTACTATTATCTTAATTTACTAACAAACTAGATCTATTTTTACTTAGATCCCGATTTAAATGCATTAAAAAAGATAATTTTAATAAGACTCCAAGTATCGCATTTAAAATGTACATTTTTAAATCCAGATAACTTTGAACCCTGTTTTTCTAAGCCGCTCACTCGTTTCATTGTAATAAAATATTCAATCTCGTATTATAATAACATAGAAATAAAACGTAATGGCTATCCGAAGATATTATAATTATATTTAGGGCGGACCCTGTCGGAAACTAAAGAACTAGTTTTCAAATTAAGAGGTTTTTCTTATAGCTTTTATCTCGGAGAAGACATTTTGCTTTTTATCTATTTGTTGAAAGAATATGCCCATTAAGTTTTAGTGGTGGGAAACTTTGAAGCGTCGAACTACTTTGATGGGGAGTTTTGAACAAGTTCGAGTTGGAGTATTAATGCCAACTTACTTAGGTAAACAAAGATAGTAGGTTTAAATAGAGTTTGAAACTGTGGCCTTGAATTGTTAAACAATTATTTTTGAGAATATTTCGTACAAGTTAAATGGATAAATGACACCAAGCCAACGTATCATTAATATGCCAAAATAATTTGTACTGGAGGTGTAGTTATAATATAATTGGCTAAGTTTTCGATGAAAGGTTTATTATTTTGAAGGGTGTAGAATGTACAAGCATAAAATATGTAAATAAAGAGTCAGTGAAACTTGAACTAATAAACTTAAGCGCCATTTCAAACACATATCTAGTTCACATTCAAACGACAGTTATAGTAGCGTATTTTAATTCCTTCATAACTTATACAAAAGCCTTTTAAGGCTGCCATAAACCATGCGAATACGTTCTGGCACATCTAAATGAGTTGATTACTTGATCCACTATAAAACAGTCCCGCAAAAACTCAAATTGTATAATTAAAACGTTAATTAGCCATTAACCAGCGTGTAACATGTTAAAAAGCATTTGACCACCTGCGTGGCCATTACGAAACTAATAATTCAACGGTTGAAAAACAAGCGATCATAAAAACGATTTAGGCTGGCCGTTTACCTTATGGATTGTATGTGGGCCCATTGCTAGGCCGATTAAGGATGCTAATTGCAGGAAGGAGCCTACGTGGTGCCTCCCACTGGCGGACACACTGTGACATTTCGCTCGTCCCCAGTCTATGAGCTGGAAATTGGGTTTTTTACGAAGCTGCCGGCCGCAATTATAGATGTAATTGCTTATTGAATTTCTAAAGAAATAATAATGCATTCAATTAGTTGAGTTTATTTCTGTTATGGACATTAGTATGCTATCAGTGTCTCTTGTTGCCATGTATGGTAAGACTGTTGTTGACACTTCGCACTTGTTCAGTGAAAAACTAAGAATTTTTTATTTATGTTTATTAATAGGTAATTGTCCGTTGGTACTAATTTAGTCACAAAGACTAATGAAGTTTATAACGCTCTTACATTCATGTGATATCACGTAACTATAGTCCTTTTATATCTTTCGGATGGATAAAATATAAGGAACAAAGTATTTCCTCTTCTTTAACATATATAGTATTTGGATTTGTTGTTAATGTAGGTTCTTTATATTAACACAATGCCAAATAATTTCAATTTACATCTAGTTTCTACATCCCTAATTCAATCTCAATATCGTAATAAATGGTACCAAGTGACTTTTATAACTTCAAATCTTGTATGGAAGTTTTCTTATCTGCCACGATATAACAATTAGAAATGATCACCACCAGATTAACTAAGGCTAACTTTCACATACCAAAAAAACTACTTTTTCGCAGTTTTTTCTTCCGACAACAATAACGAACAGCTGTACTGTTTACCAACATTCAATTGAGTTAATCTCTGCCCTATAATGACTATTTGTAACTTAATCTGGCCTCCATAATGACTATTTGTGAGTGCATCTGTCGCTGAGGCGTCGAGGTACGCGGTGGGTGGCCGAATGAGTGGTCGCCATGTCTTAATCGATTTGTACGCCCTTCATGTGAGACTGTGACCCTACCCTGGCGGGATCTTCGCCATTTTTGTAGCACAGGAGCTGGAGGAAAGTTTAGGGAGCTTCAGAGGTGATTGGGAATAAACAAGATATAAGATAGTTGAGTAAAGAGCTCGTAGGCAATATGAAATTTTGTGCATTTGTAATTTTGTTTTAACAATAAAATCCATATTTTATCAGAGCCATAGTGGGGAAAATATCTATGATTTCGTGGTCTATGTGGTCAGCTATAAAGGGGGTAATTGTATGTTAAAAAGTGAGTCAAACGATGTCAAAGACAATTGTTATGCTCAACTGAAGAACTCAAGCTTTCAGTTACCTTCACTCAAGTCGCTTTCAGCAACATCTTGTACGTTTTCAATCCAATTCCTTTATATTCACTAGTTAAATAATGGAATTACATAATTCATGCATTAGACCAGAGTTACACAGAATTCGCATATCAATTCCAAGAAAAGCGGCACGCCTACTGTCTCAATTATTCACCCAGCTCTCGGTCTTTTCAATGGCGGGCTTTCGTTCCGCTGTATTGACATTTCTATTAACATTTCCTTGGCGGCTCCTTTGAGAAGAAGTAGAAAAGTTAGAAAAAGTAATTCAGGGGAATTTGTAATCTAATTTAGTGACGCCTCTTCATTGTGTAGGGACAGGACGACTCATTTAAGTCAAGGGAGATGTGTGAATAGAAGTTACATAGCTTTAAAATGACGCACCGCTGTGGTAGGAGATGCAGTGAGTTACTACGTCTTTTATACTATTGTGTGTGGGGTAAAGTTATAGTAGGCAGTATTTTAGCGATAATGGAATCGAAGTTAGTCAAGAGTTGGTTTAGATATTAAATGTAGCAGCTTATTTTACTGCAAGATTGACATACTCCTATAAACCTATATATAAATGACTATATTCTTACATTATCCTTGAAGATTATCATATGCCAGTCCTTAATTAGAATTTATTACCTTTTTCTTAATTCTATCACAAATTCTTTGACACAATAATAAGAAAGGTTACAGTTAAACAAAATAAAATAGAACTAATACCTCTTCATTTTAAGTGTATATTCGTAGAAAAGATATGAAACCGACGTTCTATAGAATCTATTATTCAAAATTTACATGGAACACTTATCCATAAAATTAAAAGCAACAATTCAAATTATCAAACTTTTTTCCTATACTTAAAAACAACCTAAACGATTTACTCTACTAAACTATAACAAAAGTATACTACATCCTTGCGTTTCCCAATTCCTCCTGGATAATAGTTCCCACAGGATGCCATGCCGAATCCAGTGGAAGCCTGAGCAAACAGCGTTTAGCATCGATAATGCCCGCCTCTCGTCTTTTTGTCATCGCAACGCGTTTCCATTGTGGTCTATACTTGGATGCAGGAGTTTTAATAATAGTAAAGAAGGTTTTTTACATGCATACACATCACGTTTCCCTTTAGAGTGGCAGGCAGATTACGGATCCCCATCCGTCCTGATCTTGATAAACAATTTTTGCTTCATTTACACTCATACACACTTGACTGTTTACACTTGTCACTTTTTAAGCATGAGTATTGGGTTTGTGATGTTATATGGACCTTTGGTGACAGATTCCTCGCTCATCGCCTAATTCCATTTACCCCTAGTCCCTCAGTCACCTCCTACAACATGACAGGAAAAACAGCAACTAGTTCAGATCATGCCAATACATACATACATACATACGCTTCACGACTTGTGTATACACACTCCCTTTTTTATTATGGCGGGGTAGTCAGAGGCTTGAGCGTCCATTTCCGAAATTTCGGTAACATGCCAATACACATATAAGTAATTTCTTTCAAAAACAATGGAAACCCAGCCCCAACGCCTTGGTCAGTCGCTTCTCAATTCGTTCGCTTCCTGAGTTTGTTTTTGGCATTAATCCCTCCATTTGTTTACGGATGAATCTGTTCCGGTGATAATCGATGTTCTCGGTGACACTCGAGTGGCTCTCGTGAGAACTGATAGGTGTGACAGTGCAGTTACATCAACGGAGCGGTGATTCTGGATGGAATAGACTTGGGTGGTCACGCCTGCAGTATTTAATGGGTAGACCGTCAAAATTACATATTTAAAGTGGATTATTACAAAGATTGCAAAAAAGACAAACGCGTTCACGACCATTAACCCTTGCGGGGTAGTCAGAGACTCAGGTGTCCATCTCCGCACTTGCGAAGGTAATTAGTAATTCTTTGGCTACCTCAAACCCGCGTGTTGACCAGATAGTCAGTACTCAATGGGACAGGTGGTAAGCCTTGTCGCCATATACAAGCACTAACTATTACCTGTATGGGAAACAGGTAGGTTTCCTCACGATGTTCTCACTCACCGTAGTATTTGACGCATTTCCTAAATGTATTTTTATTACGAAAATGTGCGTAGAAAAAATTGTAAAAAAAATACAAAGATTATTGCGACATAAATAGATGAGAGGAGGCGAACTTTGATTGATAAATCTATTTATACATGCATACGCTGCATAAAGAAATGTTCATAAGGTTAAAAGCTTGAATAACCATCGTTGAATATAGGAAGATCATTGGCCAGTCAAATGACAGGATTGACCTGATAACCAGTTCAAAACGAGACAAATAGTGTTTCCTATTGAGATGTAAAGACACAAATTATAGCCAAATTGCATAACATATAGGAAGGTGTTGTCACGATGTTTTCCCTCATCGTAAGATTAGTAGACATTTATAATATTGAACTAAGATAGAAGTGTTTAGATACAAGGTGTAGAGTTAAGAGAAATTTAGTGCTCCTTTATTAACTCTATTTAGTCTCACTGAGAAGTGAATACATACACTATAAAAAATAACGTTCGTAATGCTTAAGTGATGTTGTTAAAATATATAATTTTATTTTCGTTACAGGTACATATAACCGCCGAGTGTGTTTGACTGTCAATGAACCGAAAGCGGTTTGTCAGTATCTCTATCTGCCTACCCCTCTACAGGGAATCAGGCGTGATGTGTATGAATGTATGTATATAATTTGACCTCAAAGAGGTTACAAGTCAACATTCCCGGTGACAAATCAAGCGGCGCAAGCTTGTAAGTGCTTGTAACCACGTATGTAATTACGAGTTAAAAATAACATGGCCATTTAGAGATGGGACCCACTCATGTGCAATACTCACTCGGTAAAGTTGGGTATTTACTCAGATGGGATTGGTTATTTACGGTACATCTAAAAATAGATATTAAATTTCTCGTGTTCATGGTATAGTAAAGCTAACGAACTAAAAACTTAGGTTTATAGTATGAGTCGAAAGATAATTATTTAACAAAAATGAATAAGAATTAATAAATGGATATAAAGATGATTATTTAAATCTTAGTTTACATGTTAAATTGACACACACACTCAATTACACCTTCAAAAATATCATTAGAACAGAGAAAAGAATAAGCTTATAAT
Source organism: Leucoptera coffeella (assembly GCA_030578115.1). Classification (NCBI taxonomy): domain Eukaryota; kingdom Metazoa; phylum Arthropoda; class Insecta; order Lepidoptera; family Lyonetiidae; genus Leucoptera; species Leucoptera coffeella. Next base: position 2,001 of record JAMBLF010000938.1, on the reverse strand, counting down.
ATTAGTTGGAGCTAGCTTCTGACGATAGGTCCCCAATTGATCTGAAACCGTCGTCGTCTGATGTCAATTCTATATGTTACTGACTCACAATAGCTTCAACATTTACGTATATGTAAACATACATATGCATTCAACTTAAATCTCTTTTGGGCTGGATGAAACCTTGGAGACCTAGTATCTCCGAGGTTATACTTTTAGCATAAATATTGGGTTTGTGATGTCATATGGAACATTAGTGCCGGATTGCTAGCCCATCACCCAATTGATCCCATTTATCCCGAGTCCCTAAATCGCCTCCAACGATATGCCTTCCACGCTGCTAGTTAACTCCAGTTTACGTCTCAGATTAGCACGGGACACACAATTATATTGTTAGGTATTAACCGCTTCCCATCCCTAGCTTTTCTATTTGCAGAGCGAAGTGACGACGAGAATCGCGATAAGGTGCAACAGCGTAACAAAAAGTGGCAGCGTTTGCGCAGGTAGTTAGCGGGCCCTTGTAGCCGTGTCGAGGGCCTTAGTCAACACTCCGCATACACACGAGGCGATGTTTCGCATTGTTACGAAGGGGTGACTATGGTTTGGTGAGGAATTTAACGGGTGAGTTGCGAAAATTCCAGTAATAGTTGGGTAGAGAGAAAGTAAATGTATTTCTATGTAGTAAATAGATAAGACATAAAGTCATTTGTCGTAATCTTAAAAATATAAATGTTTGTTGTTATTACGCAACGGATTATTATTCTTTGTCATTATCAGATATATTGCAATCTTTATGGTAAGGGAGTAATTAATCTACTCCTTATGTATATAGCAGTGAAACTAATTGTCAAATTCCACATATTTTATACGTATTCTGGTTGTTTCAAAAATGGTGTTCATATTTATTTCGAAAAAGAATGGTTAGCGTAGCTTAAGGCGCTGTGAGACGGTGCTTGTTGACGCAAGGTGTTGTGTACTCAGGACCTCGTACAGTAGCTGTTTGCGCTACCTGTGCTACACGCTACCTGCCCACACCCTCTCTACGCCAGTTCTTATCATTCCTCCAAAACAAATACACCAGCCTGTCTACTAGGCCGTTGTAGCCAGATAAAGCCACTCCGACAAATACAGGCGCGTATAAATCTCACAAAAAGCATTGCTCGAGCGAAAAAAGTAACACATGTCCAAGTCGTGTTTTAGAGGGACTAATTTCGTTTTTTTCTGCCCCGTTACAAATAAAACGAGGCTGATGCCACCCACGAAGCTATATGCTCAAGTAAGAGCGTTAGAGCCACAATGTTATGCGGCGGGCAATTGTTGGCGCTCATAAATTCGGAAAGCATATCTATATGGTGCATTATAGTAAAGAAATCAATTAAGAACGAATGTGTTGTCGTTCCGCGGCGCGTCCTACTTAGGTTAAAACTCAAATTAATATGGTAATTAAAACGAGATTAAGAAAGTTTATGCCGGGCTCTCTGATAAATTTCTTTTTGACTACCGATACGGTTTTAATTTTATTCAAATTTAAATGTTGCTATTAGTCAAATGGGCCGAGTGAAACGGCCTTCTGGTTTGGAGACACACAATGGTGATTCGGAATTCAGCCATTCCAAATAAAACATAAACACAAGTTCCTCGAAGCAGTTGCCAGTCGGATCCAGTGATTAGCATAAAAGCTTCATCACCTAAACATTCGGCCTTAATTTTGATTGACCGGTTAATTAAGTCTAAATTTAACGGTCGTTTCGTAAAAGGACCCGATATAAATTTCATGTTTAATAAATCATTTAAATATATTGTCAATAAAAAGAGTTTTAATTTGGGCGATCCTCTCGGCCGGATTCCTGCGGTCGCCCGATATCGGATGTTGGGCCTCGTGAAATATGGCCGATAAAAATATCAACTCGGCACTTTAATACGCCAGCGCACTGCGAGGGCACACAAAACGAACCTCCGAACGAGCTCTCTATTACTCACAAACGTCACGAGACCCACATCGCGCGCGTATCCTGCGCTTAA